>SJYO01033645.1:14970089-15047593 GCA_006410555.1 Capra ibex | reverse complement strand
AAAAATTTAACATTAAAAATCTTTAACGACAAAACCCAAAGAAGAAAACTCCTGTAGATAATACATATATAATTTAGAAGAAACAGATAGGAGAATTAAACAATGAAAGAGAGGTCATGAAGAATAGAGAAGGGAGAAAAACTGTAAATTTAAGAAGAGGAGATCGATAGATTTCCGTAATAAACAACATGAATAAACTAGAACGTAAAGAAGATTAAATTGGAAGGAAAAATTTTTAAAAAAATTAAAAAAAAAGAAAAGACACATATAGTGGGGTAAAAATCAAAGATTAAGAATACATTCAATAAGAAAGTACATCACATAGTCTCAAAAGACCTAAGTAATCTTCATTGATATACATCTTTTGTTTAATCTTTATCCCTATTAATATTATAAAATACGAGTAACAAACCCCAGTATAGGAAGACCATGTATAACAGACACCCACACGATAAAACTAAATAAGAACGGGAAATTTTTTATTTATACTTTGATTTTGAATTAGTAAAGATACAACGAGTGAAAATATTTTTTAAACAAAAGAATTGACAATTTTCCCATATACTAAGTCTTTGTAAAACATTAAATACCAAAATACAGTCTATAGTGTCACTACAGACTATTATAAGAAAAAGAGGAAGAGGGTCAGGAAGAGGAAACGAAAGTAGGTCTAGAAAAAGGAAACAGGGACATTATCAGTCAAATCCTTCCGTCGAAAAAAGAAAAAGATCCTTCCCTCGAAACAGTACCTTCTCTCAAACCATTCAAAAATCTCAAATACCCCGGGTGTGATAAGGTTGAGGAATGGTATCTGGAGAACATAAGTCGGTATGACTTTACACTTTTTGGAGACGGTCTGAATTAACAGTAAGAGTTTAACGGGGTGACGTGAACGGTCACTTATACAAACACTAAACCCTTAAAAGGTATAGGTAGTCTATAGATCTTGGAAGAAAGACGAAGGAGGATATGTTAATGACTATGGTACATAATACCGAAACCTCCCAGGTAGAGATATGGGATTATCTTACTCTAAAAAAACATTCTGAAACGTCCCGATATTCTCTTAGTCTTTACACTTCCCTTTGGTTCTTGTCGGTACCTCGTTTAGGAGAACCAGGTCGGGTGAACTGTAGGAGAGAGAGTAGGAGACTATCTGGCATAAGAGAGGGAGGTGACCCGGAAGAGTATTCGATAAAAAAAGACCGACACTACTGGGAATAGTCAAGTCAAGTCAAGTCAACGAGTCAGTACAGGCTGAGACGTTGGGGTATCTGACGTCGTACGGTCCGGAGGTATAGGTAGTGGTTGAGAGTCTCAAATGAGTTTGAGTAGAGGTAACTCAGTCACTACGGTAGGTTGGTAGAGTAGGAGACAGTAGGGGAAGAGGAGAGCGGAAGTCAGAAAGGGTCGTAGTCCCAGAAAAGTTTACTCAGTCGAGAAGTGTAGTCCACCGGTTTCATAACCTCAAAGTCGAAGTTGTAGTCAGGAAGGGCACTTGTAAGTCCTGACTAAATGAAATCCTACCTGACCAACCTAGAGGAACGTCAGGTTCCCTGAGAGTTCGCAGAAGAGGTTGTGGTGTCAAGTTTTCGTAGTTAAGAAACCACGAGTCTAAAGAAATCTCAGGTTGAGAGTGTAGGTATGTACTGGTGACCTTTTTCATATCGGAACTACTCTACCCGAAAACAACCGGTTCATTACAGAGACGAAAAATGATACGACAGATACAACCAGTATTGAAAGGAAGGTTCCTCATATGTAGAAAGTCAAAGTACCGACGTTAGTGGTAGACGTCACTAAAACCTCGAGGTTTTTTATTTCAGATTGTAACAAAGGTGACAAAGAGGTAGATAAACGGTACTTCATTACCCCGGCCTACGGTACTAGAATCAAAAGACTTATAACTCGAAATTCGGTTGTAAAAGTGAAAGGAGAAAGTGAAAGTAGTTCTCCGAGAAATCAAGGAGAAGTGAAAGACGGTATTTCCACCACAGTAGACGTATAGACTCCAATAACTATAAAGAGGGCCGTTAGAACTAAGGTCGAACACGAAGAAGGTCGGGTCGTAAAGAGTACTACATGAGACGTATCTTCAATGTATTCGTCCCACTGTTATATGTCGGACATGTATGAGGAAAAGGATAAACCTTGGTCAGACAACAAGGTACAGATCAAGATTGACAACGAAGGACTGGACGTATATCCAAAGAGTTCTCCGACCAGTCCACCAGACCATACGAGTAGAGAAAGTCTTAAAAGGTGTCAAATAACACTAGGTGTGTCAGTTTCCGAAACCATGTCAGTGATTTCGTTTTTATCTACAAAAGGACCTTGAGAGAACGAAAAAGTTACTAGGTCGTCTACAACCGTCAAACTAGAGACCAAGGAGACGGAAAAGGTTTTGGTCGAACTTGTAGTCCTTAAAGTACCAAGTGTATAACGACTTCGGACCGAACCTCTTAAAACTCGTAATGAAATGATCGCACACTCTACTCACGTTAACACGCCATCAAACTCGTAAGAAACCGTAACGGAAAGAATCCCTAACCTTACTTTTGACTGGAAAAGGTCAGGACACCGGGGACTACTCAAAAGGTCTAAACGACCGTATAACTCACGTCGTGAAAGTGTCGTAGTAGAAAGTCCTAAACTTTATCGAATTGACCTTAAGGTAGTGGAGGTGATCGAAACAAGTATCTACTGGGAATACGAAGATCCATTTAGGATGGGTTAGAAGTACAGAGATGAACTACCAGTAAAGAAATGAAAGTATTGTAGAACATTCAATTGAAACCTTCTATTTAGTGTGATTGAACAGAAGGGGTATCTGATAGTCAAAGTACTCCACGTTCATGGTACAGATAAGTTAAGATGTAGGAGTCAAGGACCGGTGATCATACACGGATTATTTATCATGACCTTTGTATTCATTGATCTCCAGATTTCTCACTGACGTAGGTCCTTCAGTGTACACCTTTAAAGTGTTTATGTCAATCTTTATTATCCGTCATCCTATAAGGAAACCTACCAATTGATATGTGGTAAAATCAAATAAAATCAATCTTCTCGTAAAAGGTACAATTTTAAATTTTCGTTTTTGTTATGTACTGGTAATATAAAAACTGGGTTACCCTATGTATTACTACAAAGTTTTTCCCGTAAGAAAGAATTAGACTGGTCTTCTTGAACGTCATAGTCTCCAACACCGACGATCCCTGTTATTTAGATCCACCGTCCAAATCTTGTAGGAAAGTATATTCATGATGAAGTTTTTTCTTTTTCCAATGTTTACTTAAGTCGATCTAAAAGGTTCATACTCGGTGATTGGTTTTCTCATATTTAAGTAGTGGTTCCCATATTTCTTTTTTTTAGATAGTTTTCGTTTTACAGTCGTAAGGTATGTATAACTTCCTAAGTTTAAGTAGTGTTTTACGATAATTATAATAATTTATGGTATCATAGATACTTACCAGTAAATTTAATCCCATTTAGATCATTTAATCGTGAGTTTGGTTAAGGTACTTTATGACAGAATTTTAGTACTAAAATCACATGTTTTCGAAAATTGTTTGAGAACTTATCTACTTTTTATATTCCCTTTCAAGATTAATAATTATTTACAAATCTTACTGTACTTATCGAGTCACTTTTATGTATCCAAATAAATTACATCGGAACCCGTTTTTGAATGGGTCACCGAGTCTACCATTTCATAGACAGATGTTACACCCTCTGGACCCAAGGTAGGGACCAAGCCCTTCTAGGGGACCTCTTCCTTTACCGTTAGGTGAGGTCATGATAACGGACCTTTTAGGGTACCTGTCTCCTCGAACCATTCGATGTCAGGTACCCCAGCGTTTCTCAGTCTGTTCTGACTCGTTGAAGTGAAAGTGAAACCGTTTTTGTCATAATAAGCAAGTCACTGTTAATGGACGGGGTCCCGTTACGGTTCGTTCAGACATGGTGACCTAGATCTACGATGTGACTCGGACGAAGGGGTCGAAATCTTGTTAGACCAGGAGGTGAAGACAATGTAGTATTGAGGACTATTAGACGAAATCAACAACGGAACGAATCTAGGTTTCTTATACAGTGATTACTCTCCACGTAAACATTCATGTGGGATTAGAGTGATTCCGGGCGCTCACCCGAAAATTTTTTACGAAAAATGTATCCGGTTACCTAGTACAAACGTAAATAAAGACGACACAAAATAACCTCTAAACCTAAACTTTTCCTATTCACTTTCGAATCTCAGTATCTGTTAGTCGTCGTCGGAAGGACCGCACTAAGTAAAGATATTCCTCCAACTTTCCATCTAGTTTACTGTAAAGATTCTAAAAAGGTCTGAATACGATATTGATAATTCTCTTACAAAATACGAACCTTGACCGTTTGAGGAAAGGACCCTAAATAGTAATACACACTCACATCTGAAAATCCGATACGTAGGGTATGGCACGGATTCTGTGAATGCCCGATTTTTTACAAATAATAGGGGACGGTCAATCGAGTCTCCCGACCTCTTCACGAGACTTCTCCGGTTCAGTGTTCGGAGTAGAGACACCTTCGGTCAATCACAGTTTCTTTTCTAGACAAGGGACCGACTTCAAGTGTGGAACTTAGAGTCGGTCGAGACCGGTGTCTTTTTGAGTCAAGGAGATGGGAACTAGTATCCTCGTTAGTTCTTTCTCTTACATCTACCTAGTTACGTTTTGGTAGTAGTGAGATCCCCTCTTTTAGATTTATTTCAGTAAAGGAGGACTGTCACAGTTGTCGTAGTAGAAGAATCTACTGGAATACAGAAGATTTTGAACTATGTTAATGAAAAAAACATAGGAATTTAGGGAATGACGTACAACCAATAAGAACCTCACGAGTACAACTGTTATCGGACTTAGACATAATATATACCCGGTACCTTACTGTATTTGAAGTATCTCTTGTACATAAAGAACCGATATCAGTACTGCTATATTACCTAACGGACTGAGTATGAACTTTACTCGTCGTCGTCCGATATATATGGGAAAAGAGGAAAGTGATCCAGAGAAAGGTCAAGTACCGGTGTACATCTACTGAGAAATTAGAAATTACTTTCTATACGGTCCGAAAGGTGGGATTTAAATTTACTCTTTTTTTTTTTTTCTGGTTTTATCGATTAAAGTAGGAGTTAGAGTCTCTTACCCCTTCTTCGGGTTGGAAAAGTAAAGTGTAAAGGAACGGAGGTTATGGAGAGAGTCTTTAAGTGTAAGAGGAAGGAAATAAATTAAGTCCGGAGATACTTTTTAAAGTCGAGAAAGATCTCATGAAGGGTTTCGTAGTAAAGATGGTACTGCAAGAAGACCGGGGTAAGAAACAGAGGAATTGAACGAAATAAAAGAAATGTCGTGAATAGAGATGGACTATAATCTAAACCATTAATGAACAAACAGGAAAAACAAGGGTTGACATAAAGATTACGGTTTTGTTATGGACCATAGCTTATCTAAACGAGTTATATATGAATAACTTTTACTAAACTACTGATATTTGTATTGCCGAAGGGACCATCGAGCCGACCATTTCTTGGGTGGACGTTACGTCCTCTGGACCCAAGTCAGGGACCCAACCCTTCTAGGGGACCTTTTCCCTTATCAATGAGTGAGGTCATAAGACCGGACCTCTTAAGGTGCCTGTCATATCAGGTACCCCAGCGTTTCTCAGCATGTTCTAATTAGTTGAAGTGAGTGAGTGAGTACTTGTATTATATTATCCACCTGTAACATTGTTGTTATTTACCGTACACATATATCACTGGTTGAAACCAAATAAAACTCTGTGTCGAAGGAAGGTTAATGGGTAACAAAGGTAGAAGGTTCCTTTTCAACGAGTTGTAGTAATCGGTATTCCTATAATGTTTCGTTTTGGTGCTCGATGGTGAAGTGTGGGATTCTATCAATATTATTAGATTGGTTTTTTTTTTTTTTTGTTCATGTCATTCCTNGTTTTTTTTTTTTTTTTGTTCTTGTCATTCCTACACCTCTGTGACCTTGGTAGTGTATAACGATCACTGTTACATTTTACCAAGTCGACGACACCTTTTGTTAAGCTACCATCTTGACATGTTTTTTCTAGAAGTGCTGGGTCTATTAGTGTTATCACACTAGTGAGTGGATCTCGGTCTGCAGGACCTTACACTTCAGTTCACCCGGAATCTTTCGTAGTGATGTTTGTTTCGATCACCTCTACTACCTTAAAGGTCAACTCGATAAAGTTTAGGACTTTCTACTACGACACTTTCACGACGTGAGTCATACGGTCTTTTAAACCTTTTGAGTTGTCACCGGTGTCTTGACCTTTTCCAGTCAAAAGTAAAGTTGGGTTTTCTTTCCGTTACGGTTTCTTACGAGTTTGATGGCGTGTTAACGTGAGTATAATGTACGGTCATTTCATTACGAGTTTTAAGAGGTTCGGTCCGAAGTCTTCTTTTAGTTGGTAATTGAACGTCTACAAGTTCGACCAAAATCTTTTCCGTCTCCTTGGTGTCTAATTTAACGGTTGTAGACGACCTAGTACCTTTTTCGTTCTCTCAAGGTCCTTTTATAGATAAAGACGAAATGACTGATACGGTTTCGGAAACTGACACACCTAGTGTTATTTGACACCTTTTAAGACTTTCTCTACTCGTATGGTCTGGTGGACTGGGTGGAGAACTCTTTGGACATACGTCCAGTCCTTCGTTGTAAATCTTGACCTGTACCTTGTTGTCTGACCAAGGTTTGTCCTTTTCCTCATACAGTTCCGACATATAACAGTGGGACGAATACATTGAAGATACGTCTCATGTAGTACTCTTTACGGTCCACGTCCTTCGTGTTCGACCTTAGTTCTAACGGTCCTTTATATAGTTATTGGAGTCTATACGTCTACTGTGATAGGAGTACCGTCTTTCACTTCTCCTTGATTTCTCGGAGAACTACTTTCACTTTCTTCTCTCACTTTTTCAATCGAATTTCGAGTTGTAAGTTTTTTGTTTCTAGTACCGTAGGTCAGGGTAGTGAAGTACCTTTTATCCACCCCTTTGTGACCTTTATCACAATCTGAAATAAAAACCCGAGGTTTTAGTGTCGTCTACCACTAACGTCGGTACTTTAACTTTCTACAAATGAGGAACCTTTCTTTCAATACTGGTTGGATCTATCGTATAAGTTTTCGTCTCTGTAATGAAACGGTTGTTTCCAGGTAGATCAGTTCCGATACCAAAAAGGTCACCAGTACATACTTGCACTCTCAACCTGACATTTCTTTCGACTCGTGACTTTTTAACTACGAAAACTTGACACCACAACCTCTTCTGAGAACTCTCAGGGAACCTGACGTTCCTCTAGATTAGTCAGGTAGGATTTCCTCTAGTCAGGACCCATAAGTAATCTTCGTAACTACAACTTCGACTGTGAGGTTATGAAACCGGTGGACTACACTTCTCAACTGAGTGAACTTTTCTGGGACTAAGACTCTTCCTAACCCCTGTCCTCTTCCCCTGCTGTCTCCTACTCTACCGACCTACCGTAGTGGTTGAGCTACCTGTACTCAAACCCATTTAAGGTCCTCGACCACTACCTGTCCCTCCGGACCGCACGACACCAAGTACCCCACCGTTTCTCAACTTGTGCTGACTCACTGACTTGACTTGATTTGTCTTTGAATTTCTATCTTCATACTATATTGGGGTATTAAGATGAGGAAGTATAGTGGGGAGGTGTTTAACTCTTATCAATAAGTTTATTTGTGTACATGTACTTTTAGGTGTATAAGTATGGTCCTGATAAGTGTCATTGGTTTCTCATCTTTGTGGTGTTTACAGTTAGTTTATTACTTACTTATTTGTGTAACACTATATTGGTATGTTGTCTTGTAATAAGTTCGTATTTTTTCTTACTTCACGACAATGGACGATGTTGTATCTACTTAGAGTTTTTATAATACAATTCACTTTCTTCGGTCCGTGTACCCAGTGTACATACTAAGATAAAGATAATTTATATGTTTTCATGAATTTAGGTATCTCTATCTTTCGTCCACCCGTAAACGGTCTCTGATTCTCCTGTTTCACCTTTCTTTGACGGATTACCCACCATCCAAAATCAAACCTCACTACCTTAACAAAACTTTGATATATTTGTCTCCGTAAACAATGGTCGTAACAGTTACAAGATTACGGTGACTTACAGTTACTTCAAAAGTAAAATTTTACCGGTCAAGTATAAGACATTCAAAACGGAGTTATTAAGTAAAAAATTTACGTAATTCGATAATTTTTTACATTGGATGTTGGGGTATACACACACACGTACGGGTCAGTGAGTCAGTACAGGTCGAGAAACACTGGGGTACCTGATATCGGGTGGTCCGAGGAGACAGGAACCTTAAAAGGTCTGTTCTCATGACCTCTCCCAACAGTAAAGGAGGAGGTCCCCGAGAAGGGCTGGGTTCCTAGTTTGGACACAGAGGACACAGAGCACGTAAACCGTCCTCCTAAGAAATGGTGACTCGGTGCACCCTTCGGGTGTCAGAGTATCTGTGGAGAAATATTTGAGACATGAGAAAAAAACCTCTCTTCACTTCACTCTTCGACTAAGACTCTTCCGATGAAACCTGTTTCTTTCCAGTCTGAGAAAAGGACCGAGTATCAGTAATACCATTAATAAAGTATTCTACTTCAAAGGTAAAGAGGACCCAGAGTTCAAGTAAGATTGTGTAAAGGAGACCGAATCACTGTCTGACAAATTTGTATACAAAGAACATAAAATGTCTGTATGAACCGTTCACGTTCTGTTTTAGCTACGTTTGTTACACCGAATGTGTTGACCCTTCGATTCGAAAGTGTGACTAATAGGTCGGGAGGTAGTAGGTGGACCCCATTCCACTCGGAGTTGTACAAAAGGTGTTCCGTCCGGTTCCTGGTCTTAAGAGGACATAAAACTCGGATTTTTTAACATACAAAGTGATCGATTAAACAGAATTACATCTAAAGAGGTTTGTGTTAGGTTTGAGTGTCTTTAGAGACGTGGATTTAGAACTTGTCGGAGTGTAAGTGTTCCCTATCTTCTAAAGGTACATAAAAAAAAAATTGTGAAGTAAAGAGGGACCTTTATTGATGACCGTGAATGACGAAACGGTTCTGTAAAATGGTTTCGTCATATAGAACTCCAGAAAAACTTGTAAATTGTAAGGAACCTCTCAACTTTCTCTTTTATTTTGGTCCTTTGTGTTACATCTCAAAAAGGGTGTTTCAGTGTACCGGTGGTAAGGATAGTCAATTGATAACGCCATTTGTTGTTATTGTTGTTGTTTACTTGTTTGCTTTGGTGAGGTATTGAAGGGTCGAATTTTCGTGTCGGTGACTGAATACCAAAATGTTAAAACCGATATAAGTCGATACATCAAGACGACGACGACTCAGACGTTCCCTGACCAACTGGATCCACCACCGACTCTACTGAACAGGGACGGACGGGGTAGACTAGATAGTAGAGGGGTGTGAGGTTGTGGGGGTGGGTACGGGGTCGACCGGGTCCGAATACGGACGATGTATCGTCCATCGTCCCAGAGGTCTCTCGTACGACTTTGTATGTTCCGGAAAACTCTGGGTCCGATCGTTAGTCGTGTCACAATAGAGACGGTACAAAAGTATGAAAAAACCAGTTTCCAAAATCGGGTCTGAGTTCCCCACTCCTTCATCTCCGGTGGAAAACACCCTCTTCGACGTTTATGAATGGTGTTTCCCCACACTTACGTTCTTCGTCTTATTGAAACCAACAAAACCCCTTGGCAGATGAGAGGGTAGATAGACTAAGAAGGAGTTCCTCCCTCTACAAGTGGTACCTCGTGTTTAGGAGGTCTAAAAGACCTTCGGAGGGGTAGATGATGGAACAATGTTGTAATGGTAAAATGATTTGTCGACGTAAAAGTGTTTTCGTAGTAAAACGATTTGGTTCTTTATTTACCAGTCTTTTGATAGAAACTTTTCTCTAAAACAAGGATAAAAATCTCGATTTACGTTGATTTACTTTATTGGGGTGTCTTTAAACATAGAAGTTTGTATTTACTTTCACCTTTAAACCCCATTAAGAGATCGATTGCTTCCACTTTACCCCCTTTTAGTTTTAGGTAGACACAAAAAGTAGTATAATTGACCTGTGTGAAGAGGTACGGAAACAATGGGTAACAGCAGTAGTCATAATTGATTCGATCAGATCATAAAATGAAGTGGACAAAGTTTAATGAAACAACTAACATTTTATGGTGTACTAAAGAAACTCGATTTACGTTGTCACTTTACTGGGAGTTATCAGTGGAAAAGTCCTTCCCCAACTCTCCTTCTGTGTGTTACACTAAACAAAATTTACACCGGGTCTTTAAAAGATTTTGGGACCCCCAATTTTCGGTTTGATTAGTAGAGTCAAGTAAACGGTTTCTGTTCAACCTCTTCAGTTTCCCTTATTTCAAGAATTTTATTGATCTGATCTTTTGATCTAAGATAAACTTTAAAATTTAATGGACTAAAAAATACTTAAATACAAAACAAAGTCCCAATTTTAACTTTCGGATGTCTTTTCACTAGTTTACTGAAGTATTTGTAAGGACTTCATATTTCAAACTGTAAAAGTATCATAAAATATAATGTGAAAGACATAAAATATAAGAAAGTTTCGTAAAAATGAAGATAACGAAATAAACTACGGAGAATCGTAAGGAAGTTCCATTTATCTTCGTTAGTACAGAAAAATACAATTTACTTCCACGGGTCGTACCAATTTATGAAAAGTTCAATTATCCCTTGAACTTGAACTTTGTCCCGGAGGTAGTTTTAAAAAATTGTGTAGTAACCCTAGTACTCAACCTGAAAGATTGATGGTATTAAAGACATTGTACGACTGATAAATATCTGTAACAGTATGTAATGTTTGTGTACTTTATGTCCTTAACTTGGAAAATGAAGGTACAATAAAGTTTTGAATCGGGTCATGGAATCTACATTATCTCTGAATAATTTATACGATTTTTCTTCAAATTTTACGATGTTTCAACATAGTCAGAGATGGTCGTTCACTTTCCAGGTTTAGATTTATTTGACTATTTAAAAATTTATTTTTTTACTAAGGACTTTACAGACGACGACGACGACGATTCAGTGAAGTCAGCACAGGCTGAGACACGCTGGGGTATCTGTCGTCGGTTGGTCCGAGGGGACAGGGACCCTAAGAGGTCCGTTCTTGTGACCTCACCCAACGGTAAAGGAAGAGGTTACGTACTTTCACTTTTCACTTTCACTTCAGTGAGTCAACCCAGGACTTTACAGATCTAAGATCATTTTATTATTAACTTTAAGTCCATTGACGAACACGATAATTCAAAGGTGAAACCTTAATAAGTTTCCAAAAACTTGGATTCAAACCCAAGAAAATATCGTTTATTTTATTTGGTTATAAGAAAAGTCATGTCTACTTTACTAGACCTATTACTCAATGGACAACTCTCAAGTCAAACTAGTTAAAGTTAGTGTACCCCGTCCTATTCCTCTGTATAGAAATTACTTTGTGTCTACAACAAAGTAAGTGACAGAGACCCGGTTTTCAGTACACGACGGTATTTCGTTGTAAATTTTTCTTTTATAAAAACCAAGGCTTACTGAATGTACTGTAGTTTAAGCCAAAATATGTGCGGTCCGTATAGAAATGGAAAACTTACACGTTCCTTTCATAAAAGACCCAGGTAGTAGAAAAAAGAAAGTATCCTAACGTAATTTTACATGTATATGTTTTCTTCTAATAGTCAACCGGATCGGTATACATTTTCTGTAGTCGACTGGAAACAAAATTTCCAAATATAAACTTTATAAGACACTGAAGTAATACCGTCTCAGATTTTTCCTAAACTTCTTGTGTCTAAGATGGTGTCTGGTTCAATACAATAACAAAGCAGAAGAACCTCAAACTCTCTGAACTCCAACTATAAAGGTAAAGTAGAAGAAAAATTAGTACGACGAAGTGGGGAGTAACGGAACCGTTACTCAGTTAAAAGATGTTCTTGAACCGGTCAAATACGTGTATAAAAGTTCGAGTTTTTCTTCTGTAGTTAAATTCCTACTCGTTAATAAGTAAATCCAGTCAAGAGAGTATTATCGTCTTTTACTCCACAGTAGTTAGATTTTTACCTTCAAATTCAAATGTTTTGTGTTGCGTGTATGGTGTGTTATGACTTAATCGTCACGATATTTCCCTGAAGAGGGAAGTGTCCTTTCCTTGAACGACAGACTCCTAAATTTCGTGTTTCCGGTTCTAAACTTGTGATGAAAACGGTATATAATCGTCTCAAGAATGGTCGACCGGTCAAAAATGTGGACTCAGGATCAAAGAAGGAGATGTCTTACCTCTACTTTAATAGTTTAAGATTCCTGACAACAAATTTTCTGCGAATGAGGAACCTTCTTTTCAATACTGGTTGGATCTCTCGTATAAGTTTTCGTCTCTGCAATGAAACGGCTGATTCCAGACAGATCAGTTCCGATACCAAAAAGGACACCAGTACATACTTACACTCTCAACCTGACACTTCTTCCGACTCACGGCTTCTTATCTACCAAAACTTGACACCACAATCTCTTCTGAGAACTCTCAGGGAACCTGACGTTCCTCTAGGTTGGTCAGGTAAGACTTCCTCTAGTCGGGACCCTAAAGAGACCTTCCTTACTACGATTTCGACTTTGAGGTGATGAAACCGGTGGAGTACGCTTCTCAACTGAGTAACCTTTTCTCAGACTACGACCCTCCCTAATCCCCGTCCTCCTCTTCCCCTACTGTCTCCTACTCTACCGACCTACCGTAGTGGCTGAGCTACNACTACGACCCTCCCTAACTCCCGTCCTCCTCTTCCCCTACTGTCTCCTACTCTACCGACCTACCGTAGTGGCTGAACTACCTCCACTCAGACTCACTTGAGACCCTCAACCACTACCTGGCCCTCCGGACCGCACGACACTAAGTACCCTAGCGTTTCTCAGCCTGTGCTGACTCGCTGACTTGACTTGACTTCCTGACAACATCCCTTGTTTATTTATACGTGAAACAACAAGTCAGTGAGGTGCCACACTGAGAAACCCTGGGGTCCCTGACGTTGTACAGTCCGAAGGGACCGACAGTGACAGAGGGTCTCAAACGAGTTTGAGTACAAGTAACTCAGTTACAACGGTAGGTTGGTAGAGTAGGAGACAGAGGAGGAAAAGGGGGTCGGGTTGTGGTATTAAATTCTGGTGTACACATAATATAAAATTTATCTTGAAAACATACCAAAACCTTCCTCCGTCCTAAAGAGTGTCGGTGTGTGACCGACTGTGTAAAGAGTGACTGTGTAAACCAAACAGACTTGTGTGTCAGTAACATATAGACAATGCCTACTCCGTGAGACATCCTCAGTTTCCTCTCACCCCTTATAACAAAGACGGGAGGTCCTCGAGTGTCAAATGTTTCTCTACTTGGTCTCCTCTAAGACAAGATTTTGTCGTCTTAGTCGTGGTCCCGTTCTCGAAGGATTTGTTTGTGTCTATGGTTTACGACGGGTTAGAACGTCTTACCCCCGACAAGTCCCTTCTTCACTTGATCAAAGACTTCAAGACTCTAGTCAGTCCGTGTCTAATCCCCGTCCGTAAGGTCCGTCTCCCTCACCGAACGACCGTCTCCCTCTCATTTTTTCTATCTTATAAGAAAAAACCCCTTTTTTTTGGACATTTGTAAGTAGTACAAGATATTATTAGATGTACCCCTTTCTTAGACTTTTTCTTACATATATACATATACACATTGACTCAGTCAATCGACATGTGGACTTTAATTGTGTTGTAACATTTTAGTTGATATGAGGTTATATTTTATTTTTAAATTAAATTTTTCAATTTTAAAATCTTTTCCTAAAAATAAAATCCAGACGTGATAGGTTATGTCATCTGTGATCAGTAGGTCCTAATTCAACATTAAATTTGTTTAATTCTAATTTATTTCAAATTTCAATTCAAAGAGTCTTTTTGATTGGTGTAAAGTACACGTGTTGTGTGTATGTCCTGATCCCTACTGATGTAACCCGAGCACCTTCTTATAAAGGTAGTAGTGTCTTTCAAGATTGCCCGTCGTGAACGGGAGCGTTAGAAGTCTCAATCGGTTCGATTTACTATAAAAGGGTGAATATGACCATAGGGGGATCAGACATATAAACTAGTATAAACGGAGAAGGAAACATATTTTTAACAGTCTGTAACCAAAAATAAAAATAAAGTACTTCTTCCTTCAAAAGTGTCGACTTCTCACAACCAAAGAAATACGTATTTTAGTGTCGGATTTAAATCCATAAGTTTTAGTGGGTGGGTACGACTGAATGATTTTCCTTAGTGTATTGGTTCCTTTTATTGAGGTAAGTTTTCTTATAACAAATTTTATAAATTTGTAAATCGAAAGGTTTTACTTTAGTACGTAAAAAGAGATTTAGAATCATTTTCATTGATTGTGAATGTAGGAAAACCAAAGAGTAAGGGTGATGAAACCCCCGAATAAGTAGGAGTATCGGAGTAGGATGGAGTAAGGAAATAGTAATATGAACTTGATGGAGGGAACGCTGAACCCGAAGGGAACACCAAGTTGACCATTTCATAGGCGGACGTTACGTCCTCTGGACCCAAACTAGGGACCCAACCCTTCTAGGGGACCTCTTCCCTTTCCGATGGGTGAGACCATAAGACCGGACCCTCTTAAGGTACCTGACATATCAGGTACCTCAACGTTTCTCAACCTGTGCTGACTCACTGAAAGTGAAAGTGACGTAATCTAAGAGTTCATCAATGAGAGAGTGTTCAAAGAGGGAATTTTTTAACATAGGGAATAATTGTGGTGACCTGATTATTAAAAGTTGAGTCAGAACTGATGTGATAAAGGTATAAGTTTTCGGAAATTGTTAAGGAGAGACACGTGTTCTTTCAGCTTAGAAAGTAGACTGCAAGTTCTGAAGGGGACTAATCTAGGGTTTAATGGAAAGGTTCGCCTAATGATAAAGGTCAACATTGGGAGACGACTTCGGTCTGTAAAACTCTGGGTCACTTCACACACCAAAACGTGTGGGTAGTTGTGACGGTTCACTAAACGAGAGTGACAAGATCAGATACATAGTTTTTAGAGTAGGGAAGTTGAAATGGGTTTAATTTAAGGTGAAGAAGACATTTCGGTTGTCATTCACGAGTGAGGGATGACGAGAATACTAGACACGGAAAACAAATGTTTGTCATAAACTAGCGTAGGAACAGAATTTGACATTGTGATAAACTTCTCATTTGAAAACTAAAGTTCGTTGAAAAAGGGGTTGGAGAAAGAGACAACTGTGTTCACTATCTATACTTTCATATAATGGAAATACTTAGAAAGAAATTTCGACAGTTTTTACATCCACGTATGGTGAAATTTTGTACCAAGAGACAAAGACAAAGATCCAAGTCGAAGACGTGACGTATTTCGTTTGGCAGTGACCCCCACTCAGTCTTTAACATCTACCTAAGTTACACACGGTTTTCGAGTTCCTTTTTTTAGGAGCTCGTAAGGTCTAAGACAGGAGGTGGAAGCACCTGAAGTGTCTGTAACCTCACCTAATGACACTAAAGAGACATGTTAGGTTTGTGTTTTAATATCTCATTCATGACAAAGATTCAAAGAGTAGAGTTATTTTGTCAACTGTCGTTTTCGAAGTAATTGGATTTCGAATTTGTCTTTTTAGGTTATGTGAAGACTCGAAATGAAATATAATTGACAAATCGAGTCAAGAGCTTACTTTCTCGTTTTTTTCTTGGGACAGTGGTAATTTTTTTTTTTGTTGTTTATACTTTGAGGTACTTTAGAGACAAGAATTAGTTATATTCATTGATTCTGAAGTACATAAGAAGTAAAAATTTGATATTTAAGGCGTATCAATGTTAGTCACACTAGCACTAACATGATTAGTCCTGGGAAAGTCTTCACTTTCTGATATTGAGTTTGAAACTATCAGATCGTCAACTTTTCATAGTAGACTATAACTGGAAAATAAAAAAGGAAGTGGAAAATCGGTTGTGTAGGTTTTTACTTCACAACCGAAGTAAAAATTTTTTTTAATCATCTTTGAGGTTTAAAAGCAACAGGAATCTCGACCATTACTGTCGTGTGTCTTTTATGAATAAAACGTTATCGATGTCGTTTCTACATCTGAGCGACGGGTCATTTATATAGGACCTTCTTAGTGGTACCGATCCTTCAGTCTCTTAAGACTAACCGACAGGGACCTAGCGTGCAAGTAGAGGTTTCTTTCCAGTCGGAGTTGACTTGGTGTTCCCACCTCTTTCTTTGTTATTGTAGAGGGGTCTAACTACGGTTTTTTAGTATACAAGGGATGTGTCTTGAAAAATACAAGAAAAAAACAAATCGTAATAAAGTATTCTCTCATAAATGTTTCCGGTGCGTACATAGGAAAATAAACTCTTAATAGGATGTAACAAAAAGATCCTGTACAAACTAAATTAGACTGGAATTACTTAAAACTCCACAAAGCTAAAATGTCAATTCAAACATAAGAAGAAAATCCTCTTTATTGGTTTACTATACTTTATTTGAGTAAATTATTTATTAGTTTAGGGGTTATATGATTGTCGAAAGAATTTATGTGTGTACTAGTAGTAAATAAGTAAGTTGTTTATAAATAACTCCGGTAAGTGAGAACAACCACGTACCCTATGTAACCATTTGTTTTGTAAAAGGACAGGAGTACTTCGAATGAATGATTACCCCCTCGCCTCTTAATCTTTAAAAATTTTATTTACCCCTTTAACTTTACTTACAATTCTATAAAATTCACGAATTCTTTGTTCCTTTTCAGTCCGTCCAATCCCCTCCGATTCTCGGTTTCCGAATCCCTCCTACTTTAAACGTAGCAATTTGTCTCAAAGTCAACTTGAGGTTATGAAACCGGTGGACGACGCTTTTCGACTGAGTAAACTTTTCTGGGACTACGACCCTTTCTAACTCCCGTCCTCCTCTTCCCCTACTGTCTCCTACTCTACCAACCTACCGTAGTGGCTGTGTTACCTGTACACAAACCCATTTGAGTCCCTCAATTACCTATCCCTTCGAACCACACGACACCAGGTACCCCAGTGTTTCTCAATCTGTACTGACTCGTCGACTTGACTTGACTTTATCACAAAGTTCCTGTTCGAAATGACTCATCCACTATAAACTCGTTTTGAATTCTCATTCCCTCAAACAGGTCTTCTATTCGTCAAAGGTCTTTGTCGATCTCGTTTCTAAGATCCTACTGGGATTCTTCTACGAACCACACCAGTTCCTTGGTGTTCTTCGGTGAGACACCCGTCTCACAATTCTCTCCTCCGGTCTACCAAAAGTCAAGTATATTTCGACACAATTGGTAGTATTCCTGTGACCGAAAGTGAGAATCACTTTCTACAACTGGTTTTCTCTCTGTAGATATAACTATATTTCAATAAATGTAAAATCACCTAGTGGGACCGACGACACGAGTTATATCACATCCTCTTGTTCCCGTCCTTATTCTTCGGGTCGATTCCTCGCGGATACCCTGACGTCCAGTCTCGGCTCCCATGGAGCTTGTTTTCACCAGGAACATCACTGTCGTCGTCACACCTCTTCTCAGGAGAAACCCTATATAAAAACGTATAAATTAGTCGTATAAAGGGACTTTATAACCTACCTTCTATACTCTCCTTCTGTCTGAATTTTTTTATTTAGGGTGAGGTGTCATTGTAATAGATTCTCCAGTCAGTAGCTCTTACCTTTTCCTTCCTTATTGAGAGTTCTAAGGATCCAAATTGTACTATCAAAATTTATAAATTTTCTGGTAATGTTTAATAGTAAAACAACACTGTGTTCTACTAATGTCTCAGACGTTCCGATCACTTATTTCCGTTTTTTTTTTTTTTTGAACCGATAACTCACTCCAATTGGTTTATCGGTAGTAGACTTAGTATTAAACCGACACAATAAAAAAAATATCACTTTAAGGTCTTAAACCAGTAATAGTTCCAGAGTCTTTATAGGGATCTCTTATAGTTCAAAATTGCAATTAAGTGAATTTTACACAAAAATTGTTGTCCTCTACTTTGTCTCAAAAGTCAATTAGTTCCCAAAGTCATGGGACTAACAAACCCAATTAAAAGGTTCACCAATTTAGAAAAGTGAGAAAACTCAACGAATAAAGGATAAATTATGTTTTTCTAGAACCTCCGACGACTCTTTCAATTCATAGTACGTCATGTTATTTTTTATTTCTTTCTTTGATCCTGTTTTTATTATTACCACTAATTTTTTTATTATTATAACCAGCTAATTCGATACCGTCACGTTGGATCACCAATGTTTAGGTCAGTGTACTTGTGTTGAGGAAGAGAACAATAGACACACGACAACCAGTTTACTGAATACGAACGATTCGGTGCTTTTCCTTATTAACAATCATTTTTCTTTTTCTTCCTCATTATACTTATGGACACGACCCGACACGAATCAGTGAGTCACGACAGACTGAGAAACTCTGGGTTACTTGACATCGGACGATCCGAACAGACAGATACCCCTAAGAGGTCCGTTCTATGACCTCACCCAACGGTACGGGAGGAGGTCCCGTAGAAGGGTTGGGTCCCTAACTTGGGTCCAGAGGGTGTAACGTCCACCTAAGAAATGGTGGACTCGGTGGTCCCTTCGGGTTCTTATGACCTCACCCATCAGATAGGAAGAAGTCCCTTTGAAGGACTGGGTCCTTAGTTTGGTCCCAGAGGACGTGACGTCCCCCTAAGAAAAGGTCGATTCGATGGACCCCTCGGTCTCCATTATGGATGGTGTATTGTTAACGTCACCCTTAATGTCCCCCTTTATATGTCTGTGACGACAGTGTTACGGTGTGAGTCTTTCTCGTCTTATTTAAAATCGATCGATAGTAAAAGTATTAGGTTAGATAAATGACCACTATCTAAAATTAAAGTCGAGACTCAAAGATTACTGGTTTCGTTCTGTTCTTTTATTACTTGAACGTTCTACGAGAATTCCATATTTTAAAAGAATGTATTTTGCACTACACCATCCGTTCTAGTATCATTATCAGAGTGTTGTGTAAGTGTAGTATAGAGAGAGTTACTCTTTATTATAAAATTGATTACTTCTCTTAGATATCGTGGTGTGAACTTAATATCCTCTACTAAGGGGTCAGAAGTGACCCGAGAAAATACCCGTAGTGACTACTCCAAAACGTAAACGATCAAACGTCAGTTCTGCAACGACTAAATACAAATTTGCGAACAGGACGTACGTATCGATCATATATCTACCGATAAGGGGTAGAAACCCCAAAAGTGGGAAAGAGTCGTATATTTTTCTACAGGAGAAGTAATTTCCCCTGACTTTACGTTTTCATCCTTCAGTTCTCGATGGACCTGATTGTCCGTTTAAACCGGAACCTCATGTTTGCTTCATCCAGTTTCCGATTCTCTCAAAACGGTTCTCTTGCGTGACCAGTATCGTTTGTGGAAGAAGGTTGTTGTGTTCTCTTCTGAGATGTGTACCTGTAGTGGTCTACCAGTTATGGTTTTAGTCTAACTAGTATAAGAAACGTCGGTTTCTACCTCTTCGAGATATATCAGTCGTTTTTGTTCTGGCCCTCGACTGACACCGAGTCTAGCACTTGAGGAATAACGGTTTAAGTCTGAATTTAACTTCTTTCATCCCTTTTGGTGATCTGGTAAGCCCATACTGGATTTACTTTAGGGAATGTTAATATGTCACCTTCACTCTTTACCTAAGTTCCCTAATCTAGACTATCTGTCTCACGGACTGCTTGATACCTTACCTACCTCTAAGTCCTGTAACATGTCCCCCGTTCCTAGTTCTGTTAAGGGTTCTTTTTCTTTACGTGTTTCCGTTTTATCAGCAGACTCCTCCGGAATGTTTATCGACTCTATTCTTCTCTCCGATTTCCGTTTCCTCTTTTCTTTCTATATGGGTAAACTTACGTCTCAAGGTTTCTTATCGTTCCTCTCTATTCTTTCGGAAGGAGTCACTAGTTACGTTTCTTTATCTCCGTTTGTTGTCTTACCCTTTCCGATCTCTAGAGAAGTTCTTTTAATCTCTATGGTTCCCTTGTAAAGTACGTTTCTTCCCGTGTTATTTCCCGTCTTTACCTACCTGGATTGTCTTCGTCTTCTATAATTTTTCTTCACCGTTCTTATGTGTCTTGATATGTTTTTTCTAGAAGTACTAGGTCTATTGGTGTTTCCACACTAGTGAGTGGATCTGGGTCTGTAGGACCTTGTTTTCCTTTCACGTTGAATCCTTCGTAGTAATACTTGTTTCGATCACCTCTACTACCTTAAAGTCAACTCGATATAGTTTAGGATTTTCTACTACGATACTTTCACGACGTGAGTTATATGGTCGTTTAAACCTTTTGAGTCGTCACCGGTGTCCTGGTCTTTTCCAGTCAAGAGTAGGGTCAGGGTTTCTTTCCATTACGGTTTCTTACAAGTTTGATGGTGTGTTAACGTCAGTAGAGTGTGCAATCGTTTCATTACGAGTTTTAAGAGGTTCGGTCCGAAGTTGTCATACACTTGGTATTTGAAGGTCTACAAGTTCGATCTAAATCTTTTCCGTCTCCTAGGTCTCTAGTTTAACGGTTGTAGACGACCTAGTAGTTTTTTCGTTCTCAAGGTCTTTGTGTAGATGAAAACGATATAACTGATACGGTTTTGGAAACTGACACACCTAGTGTTGGTTGACACCTTTTATTCTTTCTCTACCCGTATGGTCTGGTGGACTGGACGGAAAACTCTTTGGACATACGTCCAGTTTTTTGTTGTTAACCTTGACCTGTAACTTGTCGTCTGACCAAAGTTAGTCCTTTCCTCATGTAGTTCCGACATATAACAGTGGGACGAATAAATTGAATATACGTCACATGTAGTACTCTTTGCGACCCGCCTTCCTTCGTGTTCGACCTTAGTTCTAACGGCCCTCTTTATAGTTATTAGAGTCTATACGTCTACTGTGGTTGGAATACCGTCTTTCACTTCTCCTTGATTTCTCGGAGAACTATTTTCACTTTCACCTCTCACTTTTTCAACCGAATTTTGAGTTGTAAGTCTTTTGATTCTAGTACCGTAGGTCAGAGTAGTAAAATACCGTTTATCCGCCCCTTTGTTACCTTTGTCACTCTCTGAAATGAAGACCCCGAGGTTTTAGTGACATCTACCACTGACGTCGGTACTTTAATTTTCTACGGACGAGGAATCTTCTTTTCGATACTGGTTGGATCTGTCATACAATTTTTCGTCTCTGTAATGAAATGGTCGTTTCCAGGCAGATCAGTACCGAGACCAAAAAGGTCATCAGTGCGTACCTATACTCTTAACCTGATATTTCTTTAGACTCGTGGTTTCTTAACTACCAAAACTTGACACCACAACGTCTTCCGAGAACTCTCAGGGAACCTGACGTTCCTCTAGGTTGGTCAGGTAGGATTTCCTTTAGTCAGGACTCATAAGTGACCTTCCTGACTACAACTTCGACTTTGAGGTTATAAAACGGTGAACTACGTTTCTTGCCTGAGTAACCTTTTCGGGACTACGACCCTTCCTAACTTCCGTCCTCCTCTTCCCCTACTGTCTCCTACTCTACCAACCTACCGTTGTGACTACGTTACCTGTACTCAAACTCATCCGAGACCCTCAACCACTACCTGTCCCTCCGGACCGCACGACGTCAGGTACCCCAGAGTTTCTCGACCTGTACTTACTCACTGACTTGACGTGACTTGTCGTATATTAGGACGTAGTTCTGAAAGAAAGGTAGGAGAAAAATGCATGTCGCATAGGACGAACGATTCCAGGTTAAAACGTAAAATACAACTAGGTAGGAGTACTACGGTTCGTGTGTAGAGGAGATTGTAAGAAAGTAGGAGTCTTATTGTAGAGACGTAGAGTGTTGATTTAAATGAAAGCTAAAGGGGAGTCCAGTAAAGAATCTTACAATTTTTGTTTAAACACTGAATAAAAGAGTATATCTTTCAGTTGTGGTCCAATTTTCTTTGTCTCTGACATGATGTGTCCCTCTCTCTCTCCTTAATAAAAACGGGTGTACATACTTGAGAATCCCCGAATGAGTCCACCACGACGATCATTTCTTAGGTGGACGGTTACGTCCGTTGTGTCCTCTACACTCAAGCTAGGGACACAGCGGTTCTAGGGGACTTCCTCCTTTACCACTGGGTGAGGTCGTGAAAACCTCCTTCTTAGGGTCCCTGTCTCCTCGGACCGTTCGATATTAGGTACCCCAGCGTTTCTCAGTCTGTGTTGACTCGCACACTCGTTTTCTACTTGAGAATCTTTACTTTCGAATTATGTTACATGGTACTTTATGTGTTAAGACTAAAGTAACTCGTAGGGTACCATGTAACACAATCGCCTTTTTCTTTGTTTAGTCGTCTCACCGACCCTACCTTCTCAGGGTTCCCTTCAAAGTTTCTACATTGTAGGATCAGTCACTGTGCTTCCTACTGCGTTTCCGACAGTCACAACACACGAATCGACGAGTCAGTACAGACTAAGAAACACTGGAGGAGACAGGTGCTCCTAAGAGGTCCGTTCTTGTGACCTCACCCAACGGTACGGGAGGAGGTCTCCTACAAGGGTTGGGTCCCTAGTTTGGGCCCAGAGGGTATAACGTCCGTCTAAGAAACGGTAGACTCGGTGGTCCCTTCAGGTAGTAACAATATACGTATCTTTTATTACGTTCCTCTCTCCTTCTCTACACACAGTCCTCCTCAATCCGATCTTAGAATTTCTATTTCACTTTTCCTTTTTACAGGGGTCTTTGACACTTTCCTCAGACTTTGGTCGTCATACTTGTGTAGTTAGTTTTACAGAGTTCGAGATGCGAAACACAGTGAGTTTGGACTTCTAGGTGGCAGAGAAGACGACTGACTGGAGAAGGAAGTAAGAAACAAGTACTTCGATGTTTGACGTCCGATGTCTCGTAGGAAATAGATACACCATTTCAACCCCGTCGTCCCTTCTCGTGAAGTGACGGATAAGTCAGTATAAACGTAAAAAAAGTCAAGTCAAGTCGAATCAAGTCAGTGAGTCAGCACAGGCTGAGAAACTCTGGGGTACTTGGCGTCGTGGGGTCCGGAGGGACAGGTAGTGGTAGAGGGCCTCAAGTGATTCTGAGTACAGGTAACTTAGGCACTACGGTAGGTCGGTAGAGTAGGAGCCAGCAGGGGAAGAGGAGGACGGGGGTTAGGGAGGGTCGTAGTCAGAAAAGGTTACTTAGTTAAGAAGCGTACTCCACCGGCCTCATGACCTCGAAGTCGAAATCGTAGTAAGGAAGGTTTCTTTAGGGTCCCGACTAGAGGAAGTCTTACCTGACCAACCTAGAGGAACGTCAGGTTCCCTGAGAGTTCTCAGAAGAGGTTGTGGTGTCAAGTTTTCGTAGTTAAGAAACCGTGAGTCGGAAGAAGTGTCAGGTTGAGAGTGTAGGTATGTACTGGTGTCCTCTTTGGTATCGGAACTGATCTACCTGGAATCAGCCGTCTCTGTAATGAAATACAGAGACGAAAACTTATATGATAGATCCAACCAGTATTGAAAAGAAGGTTCCTCATTCGTAGAAAATTAAGGTACCGACGTCAGTGGTAGACGTCACTAAAACCTCGGGGGTTTTTATTTCAGACTGTGACAGAGATGACAAAGGGGTAGATAAAGGGTACTTCACTACCCTGGTCTACGGCACTAGAAGCAAAAGCCTTACAACTCGAAATTCGGTTGAAAAAGTGAGAGGAGGAAGTGAAAGTAGTTCTCCGAAAAATCGAGGAGAAGTGAAAGACGGAATTCCCACCACAGTAGACGTATAGACTCCAATAACTATAAAGAGGGTCGTTAGAACTAAGGTCGAACACAAANTCTACGGCACTAGAAGCAAAAGCCTTACAACTCGAAATTCGGTTGAAAAAGTGAGAAGAGGAAGTGAAAGTAGTTCTCCGAAAAATCGAGGAGAAGTGAAAGACGGAATTCCCACCACAGTAGACGTATAGACTCCAATAACTATAAAGAGGGTCGTTAGAACTAAGGTCGAACACAAAGAAGGTCAGGTCATAAAAATAGTTATATATATTTAAGTCCAAGATTCTCGGAAAAAACTTTTGGACAAAGAAAGAAAGTGAAAGAAAGGAATATACCCAAGTTGTCCATCAAAAGTCAGTGATGAGTTAATCTTTTCTCAACGACAATTACTGATAAAGGTTCTCAAATAGTAAGTCAAGTCAAGTCAACGAGTCAGTACAGGCTGAGAAACACTGGGCTACCTGACGTCGTGTGGTCCGGAGGGACAGCGAGTGGTTAAGGACCTCGAACGAGTATGAGTACAGGTAACTTAGCCACCACGGTAGGTTGGTAGAGTAGGAGACAGCAGGGGAAGAGGAGGACGGAAGTTAGAAAGGGTCGTAGTCCCAGAATAATTTCTCAGTAAAGAAGCGTAGTCCACTGGTTTCATGACCTCGAAGTCGAAGTTGTAGTCAAGAGGGTTACTTATAAGTCCTGACTAAAGGAAATCCTAACTGATCAAACTAGAGGAACGACAGGTTCCCTGAGAGTTCTCAGAAGAGGTTGTGGTGTCGTGGTGTCAAGTTTTCGTAGTTAAGAAACCATGAGTCGAAAGAAATACCAGGTTGAGAGTGTAGGTATGTACTGATGACCTTTTTCTGATGTATCGATGATGTATTCATATGTATAATATGAACGGTAACCGAGTGTCCTAACTGATAATTAGACTCTATGTTTCACACCCCTGGTCCATCGGTATGAAGCATATGGTGACCAAGAGAGACACACTCCTCGGTCGGCTCACATTAGATCTAGGGTTTAGTCACAGTGATTCGGGACCTTGTACATGGTCTCAGACAAGGTAAACTGGGTAGTCAGTCGATAACCAAGTGTAATGGTGGAGGATTCGACTGGTTCCTCATTAAGAACTGTGAAGTAGTGGTAGGAACTGGTGAAAGTGAAAAAGAGATAGACAAGAGAAAGATGGATTTCTTTTCTATTTCAACCAACGATAAAATCTTGACCGATTTACAGGTAGAAGGATTATTCGATTTTTTCAAAAAAGAAGGAACAGAGACACAGATTTGTTACGAGTATGGAAGGATTAATATTGGTTGTGTGAATTTAAATCTTTACAATAAAGAATGTAATTTTTGTCATAATACAATATAACAGTACTAGTACTAAATGTAAGATTCTTTATGATATCTCTAGTGTTATAATCTTAGAGAGTTCCATGAGTTTTCTGGAACCATGAGAGGTTTCCATGATTTTTTATATGTTTCAATGTATACGTTGTTTATATATAATTGACGGATAATACGGGTCCGAGATACATTCACGACCCTTACGTTGTAATTCACTTTATGTCATAGTCAGAAGAACTTCGGATATGTGATTCTGTCAATTGTATCTACCTTTCTAGGTTTCTTACATGAAGGTCGATCTGAGATGAAAGAGACACGGAACCAAAGGGGTAGATATTTAATCCCTAACTTAATTTTGTAATAAAGTTCGAAAATTTTTTTTGTTCAGAAAGAAGGGTTATTACGAGGTTATTTTAGTATGAATTTTGGGGTTATCTATTTTGTACATTCAACTGACTAGATACTTAATATTGTATCTTTATAAAATTATACATTTTCGATGAGAAAAAGTTTCTTACTTACTTAAAAGGATTGTCTTAAAAATTGAATTTAAAGAGTCTTTGTAAATAAAACTTCATTAAACTTAGTAAGACCGTGAAACCACCATTCTAAAGGTTTTTGTGACCGATTTACTTATTTACTTTTTGGTTACTTATGAAACATAGTGTCTATTGGAATTATAAAAGACATGTATACAAACCTAAGAAATTATAACATAAAGTCTTTGTAGTAGGTTCTACTTTACTGGGAATGTTTACATTTATCTATGAAGTACTGGAGATATAAAATTGAAGAAGAGAAACTTTTTGTCTAATCTACTATTTCTAGTTCACCAAGCATAGTTGAAGTTATTACGTTGATCTCTGTGTTATAAACTACATGGACAGCTCTCTCAAGTCGGAAAGATACGACGAGACTTCCTCAAACAACTGGAGTACTTGACATTTCTAAAGTTCAAGTGAAAGTTCTACTTAGGTCCAGTCACTTGTGTGGAGGAGTTTGTTGACTTTCTTACCCAAAAGAAGGTAGAATTCGTAACTCGTGTCATAGATCTCGTCAAAAAGAGTCTACTCCGTACACCTTGTTAAATGTTGTCTCAGAACCACATATCGGTCGAACGAATTTATCGTCTGAAGACCGAGATTTAACTGAAATTTTATGAGTAAGAATTTATTCGAGGATCTATTAGGAATTTGTGTAGTTTTAAATTATTGGAGATTGGATTGCTTATTTATAACTTTCTGTTCGATGTCCGGTTTATTTTAGAGTATAGACTATACTTCTGACTACTGTATAAAAGATAAGACCATCGGTTAGTTATGTTTGACTTCGAATATGAATTAAGAAGATTGAACCATTTGTCTATTTTAATAGGGGTACTGAGAGTGAGATTTCAAGTACTCAGTATAAATGAGTGACGTGAATAGACTAGACCGTCCGTATAACGATGGACTTTGTTTCAGCATGACTTTATAACGTCGGTGAACCTATTTCTTCGTCTTTCGTAACACCCAAGAGACCTAGTAGAGATGAATTATTTCACTGTACTTTGAGTTCCTAAAACTATAGATTTTATTTTCCGGATTAAAGAGGGAGGACAACTGACCCGGTTCATCTTCTATGAAAAGAGAACACGAAAAAACAAACAAACAAACAAATTTAACTAGAAACCTAGATCATTTCATGATGATCTTAGAAGTATTTAAGTGACAATACGTCAGTTGTGGTGCACCTAAAAATTCTCGTCATTATACATTTTACCTTTACGTTACCCTCTTTTTATGGGTTTTTTTGTCCTCAATCTTAAGTTTGAAGTGGTAAATTACCGTCTTTGGAAGACTGTTCACGAAGTTGAAGAGTCTCGAAGTCAAAAGATACATACTTTTCTACTCTATTATGAGAAGGAAGTTCTAAAAATACTCCGAATCTTTATTGTATGTATTTATGATTCTTGTACTTTCTGTTTGGTTCTTACAATGATAGGAATATTAATAGACTCCGACAATTTGATCTTTATTCGTAAAGAATCCAGTCTTTCTCTTTCTGTTTACAGTATACTATAGTAAACGTACGTCTTAGGTTTTATACCGTGTTTACTTGGACACATACTTTGTCTTTCTCTGAGAGACTGTCTCTCTTGTTGAACACCAACGGTTCCAGCCCCCTCTACCCCACCCTAAACCTCCAATCGTCTACGTTTGATAATATATATCTTATATATTTGTTTTTCCAGGATGAGATATCGTGTCCCTTAAAAAGATATAGGACATTATTTGGTATTACCTTTTTTTATATTTCTGCTTACATACATATACATATACACATTGACTTAGCGAAAAGACATATCGTCTTTAATTGTATTGTAACATTTAGTTGATATAAAGTTAAATTTCTTTTATGAAGACTCGTCCTCCATTCATTGTTAGTCCTTCTTGTTAAGTCTTCAAAACGTACCTCTATTATCAAATTCATTCTTAATATTTTCACAGATGTCCCCGGACTGTCAGATACATAAACTCTACAGTTTTCCGAATTTCGTTAGTCGTAGATCACTAGACTAAACGTACTTTTTCACTTATACATTAAAATACATTTCTTCATTTGTATAACAAAGAACTACACTTGGTGTACCGTCCCGATAAAAACGTAAAGTGTAAAAGATCAAGTCGTTTAGTAAATGTGTATTCTAATATAAGTCTGACATTTTTTAGAAAACAGATCCACTACACTAATGTAAACTATTGACCGCGAATGAAGTGCCGGCTGCTTCGATGCTTCGGCCTTGACTCTATTGGGCGGTAGATCTTCCGCGAATACGACTAACCCTACACCAGTACAGTTCCGATGCATAGAATTCCGTCTCACAGGTCTCATCTCTGACTGAGAGGACAACGATTGAAGTCCTTCTAAGGTTACTCACATAAAATATTCTATACTGTTCCAATAAACAGAAGTGTCTGGTACTCGGTATAGTCAATACATAATTAGAGAAATTGTGACTTGTACAGTAGAAAGAGTGTTCTCAAGAGAAAAGAAAGATTAGTATATGTTACGGTTGAAAAATCTACAACATCGGCACAAGGGAGAAAAAGTTTATTTCGTAGAGAAGACAAGTCTACGTACATATTAGATTAAAGAAAACGGGTAGACACTCTCAGAGGTCTTACGGAAGTTTAGTAAAACACGATTTGGTTTAAGAGAGAAGTTTATTCCGAAGAAAACTTATTTCGAAACAAAGTTTATTTCAAACACAAAGTTTATTTTGAACAGAGTTTTGTACAAAGATGAGACAACGGATATCCCAAAACAAAAAGTACTGACGTATATTGACAGAAATCGTACGAACCCTTACGACCAAAGGGTTCGTGTCGTATAACCCTAGTACAAAAGTTTCTAGAGAAATAAATGAAAATAATGACTTAAGATACTGGGTTTAAAGGTCGGGAGTGGTTGGACCACTCGATTCGAAAAGAATATTATGGATTTAATACTGTAGTTTGGGTTCTTATACAGTCTAATTTTCTTTTATATCAGGGGACGGGAATGTTTCAAAGAGAACGGGGTTTATTTATGAGGATTCCTAACGGTCCTATCGTATGGGGAGAGACAATAGACAAGGGAAGTGAAGAACGGAAGTCGATTCTTGATCATTTTCATCTTGGTTCCACGTTGTGAGTATTTACTCGAACTGTAGACGAGTGGACACCTGTCGAAATAGACGACCAGAACCGAAGGAGATACCGGCGACGGAACAGGGGTCATAACCCTGTGTCCACAGTGGTGGTCGGTACTTTGGACAACACGGACAACTCACACGGATGACACGGGTCAGGAATAGGTATAGAGGACTTTTTGCCTCAGAACCGTAAAGGTAAACGATTTTAGGACCAGCATATATCTAAAGATCAGATATGTGAACCCCGGGATTAGTTCGGAGAATGAGACTTTCAGAATTAGTAACGGTGACTTGACTTACTTTTATAATGAAGGTAGGTACTCAAAGTGTGAGTGTGACACGGCTACCGTGACTCTTAGACCTACTTCTCACGGACTCCGGGTACAGTGGTGTGGGGAGACAAAAGACTTGAGACCATAATTCAAGTGCAGTGGTCGGGTCACAGGAGAAAGGAAACATTGCGACCGGGAAAGACCCCACAAGTAACGGGAAAGGGTTAGTAGACCAGAATTACCTCGATGATAACATGGTGTATACAAACTAAAAAGGTTTGAGGTTTACCTCACCCGGCCCAAGAGTTACGGTAGAGAAGATTCTTCGAGGATCTTACTTTTATCCATTCAAGTTATCCCCGTACCGAGTTTAACTTCCCCGTCGATTATGGATTTTTGTTTACGAATTAGTTATGGATTTTTGGTTATGTAAAGAACTCATTGGGATCCAGGTGGGTGAATGGATTTGCGGTCCGTGCCCGTTGTGATTCCACTGAACAGTTCGAAAATAAGTAAACTATCTATGAATTAGTGTATGGTCCATATACAGTCCGTGTGACGATCTGATTTCTGTATCTTCCTGAACGCTACATGGATGAATACCAGACCATCCCCTTGTCTATTCCTACATCTACTACTACACAATATAATTGTCTTACCAAGTATCCTTCCGTAGGGTTCTAACCTCTCCAATTACTTTCGAAGTCAGACTCAAATTACTCCCAATCGTCATCAAAAGGACTGTTTCTGTCCTTTTAATAAAAGGTCGAGTTTTCCATCTTCTCCGTGTCTCTTAACACTCACTAGTGTCACGCACACGACTAAATGTTCCTTTTTTCTCGTCTCGTAGCCTTACCACATTTAGGACCCAAACCTACGGATCCAAGTTTCTCATTATTATTAGTCAATTGATCCACAGAAACTTGTTTGTTGAAGAAGGGAATTCGGAGTCTAAAGATATATATTTACTCTGATTCTTATCAATAGAGCAATTTAAATATACACCTAATTCATTTGTAAGTGCCTCTCGTCTTAAAAGAGTTTTAAGAGTCTACTAATCTCAGTACAAACACACACACGGACATTATGATGAAGGGTCAGAGTAAGACACTTTCGATGCTAAGTTATCTAGACCCGATTCTTGGTTCTTGACATACAAATCGTTTCTAGGGTCCACTATCCGTAGTAGTCTCTTCAAATCTTTTATATTTACATTTCGTAAGTCGTACCAAGGATTCACTCCCATTCATGAGTCATTTGTCATTGACAACAATCAATATTATTGTCTCCAACATCTCCCTCTCTTATCTGTTCCTACTCTGTTGTATACACTACGGTCTCTGCCTCTATTCCTGGCCCAGTACTTTGTAGTTTTACTTACAACGTTGTTTCTCAACTGCAAAATAGAACTTTCGTTATTCCTCGGTGAATTTCAAAACAAAACAAAACAAAACAAAAGTTGTTATCTCAAGGAACCAGTCTATAAGTAAAAATTTCTAGGTAGACCGATGTGACATCTCCTTTAACATTTACTCGTTCCGATCTTCAATATTTAGATGAATACTCCAATATTTAGACGAATGACATCCTTCGACCTACTCTCTAATTCTTCCTGACTTAATCTTACGACCCTCTCCTTTACCTCTCTATGAATCCTCCGATTTAGATCTCTTGAACTACGAAGAGACGTTCATTTCTTACTTCCTCTACAAGTAAGAGGGAAGGCCCAAAGATCAATTCTTTTTACTCAATTGACACTAAGGTACGAATTCCTCTCTTCGGTGTTTTCGTCTTCGTTCAAACACCCGTTCTGTTACTTGTGTCAAAACTTGTCTGACTTGAACCTAACGGGAACTCGACTAGATGAACCGGTAACCGAGATACCTATGTATGTCGAGTCCTGTCTCTGGACCTGACCTCTATACGTAAACTTTTCATAGACTTTCACCTACTTTAATAATGAACGAAAGGACCTCTGGAAATCACTAACACTGGTTTTAATGTTCGAAGTACCATACTACTATTTGTTTACTATAACCGGATCAAACACCTTAATCAATGTGGAACTTGTATTTCTTAGTCATCACCGAATATAATTTTTAGTCGATCTGGTACATGTATAACATAAAATAGTGATCTTCTACCGTAAGGTTTGGTCGTAGGATGTCTGACCGACAAAGGAAGAGACAACTTTTTAATAAAGACGGGACCTTTCTTCCCTGTCTCCTAACCTACGACAACGTTGTTAAAGACTTCACAATATATCCTGTACTGTATAATACCCGATATCGTCGACCACGGCTGCCTTCTACTGATCTAAAGGACCTATATTATCAGATTTCTAAACTGAAAGGAGGTTTGAGTATTATCTAGACTACATTGAACCTAATCCTAAATGGGGGTAAACCGTCACACCTGAGAATGCCAGACAAGATAAAAAGACTAAACTGAACATCTTATAATCACAGAACCGACCAATTAGCCTTATTGAGGTGTCCAGTGGTCTTACTGTACAGTGTTCTATAGAAACAACCAGAAATAAAGAGGGGGATTGCCTGGTAATTTTCCACTTATTTACTCAAAACAATCACCCTTATATACGTTTTTGTCCTTTAGGTACCTTTTCGACTACCTGTGACTCCCATTAAAGAGACAGGTCCTTAAATTTAATTCCTTCTCCTCTCTGAAATACTTATTTTTATGGGAAAACACAACAATTTATATTAAAACTCTTATCTAAACTTGGTTTTCAAGAACGTTGCTTTCAAACTAAGTAAACCTACATTACCGAATATTGTATGGAGACACAGAGACGTACATAAAGGAGTGACAGACCTGGTGAGAAGGGATGGTCGAAGATACGAACGTTTTAAATAGAAGAAGGAAGTTTTAAATCATATTCAAAATGGAGAGAACACTGAGGAAGGGACTGAAAGGGTCAGTCCCAATTTTTGAGAAAGGGGACCGAGGGTAACTCAAAATGTATTTACAAACAAAACAACAAGGAGTCAGTGATTCAGTATAGGTTGAGAAACGTCGAGGTACCTGACGTCTTGCGGTCCGAAGGGACAGGAAGTGACAGAGGGTCTCAAACGAGTTTGAGTACAGGTAACTCAACCGCTACGGTGGGTTGGTAGAGTAGAAGACAGTAGGGGAAGAGGAGGACGGAAGTTAGAAAGGTTACTCAAACGAGAAGGGTAGCCTACCGGTTTCATAACGTCGAAGTCGTAGTCAGGAATGTTGCTTATAAGTCCCAAATGAAGGAAATCTTACCTGACTAAACTAGAGGAACGTCAGGTTCTCTAAGAATTCTCAGAAGAAGTTGTGGTGTCAAGTTTTCGTAGTTAAGACACCGTGATTCGGAAGAAATACCAAGTTGTGAGTATAGGCATGTATTGATGACTTTTTGGGTGTCGAGACTGATATGTCTTGAACAGTCGTTTCACTTTACTTTTGACTGGAAAAGGTCAGGACACCGGTGACGAGTCAAAAGGTTTAAACGACTGTATAACTCACGTCGTGAAAGTGTCGTAGTAGAAAGTCCTAAACTTTGTCGAGTGACCTTAAGGTAGTGGAGGTGATCGAAACAAGCATCAATACGAAAGATTCCGGGTGAACTGAAGTGTAAGGTCCTACAGACCGAGATCCACTCACTAGCATAGTAGTAGTAATAGACCCAGTACTTCTAGAAAAAACATATCAAGAAGACACATAACAACGGTGGAGAAGAATTATAGGAGACGAAGACAATCCAGGTATGGTAAAAACAGGAAATAACTCGAGTAGAAACGTACTTTATAAGGGAACCATAGAGATTAAAAGAACTTCTCTAGAGATCAGAAAGGGTAAGACAACAAACGGAGATAAAGAAACGTAACTAACGACTCCTTCCGAAAGAATAGAGAGGAACGATAAGAGACCTTGAGACGTAAGTCTACGAATATAAAACGGAAAGAGGAAACGAAAAACGAAGAGAAGAAAAATGTCGATAAACATTCCGGAGGGATCTGTCGGTAAAACGAAAAAACGTAAAGAAAAGGTACCCCTACCAGAACTAGGGACAGAGGACATGTTACAGTGTTTGGAGACAGAAATCAAGTAATCCGTGAGATAGTCTAGATCAGGGAATTTAGATAAAGAGTGAAGGTGACATATTAGTATTCCCTAAACTAGATCCAGTATGGACTTACCAGATCACAAAAAGGGATGAAAGAAGTTAAATTTAGACTTAAATCGTTATTTCTCAAGTACTAGACTCGGTGTCAGTCGAGGGTCAGAACGAAAACGACTGATATATCTCCAAGAGGTAGAAACCGACGTTTCTTATATTGGTTAGACTAAAGTCACAACTGGTAGACCACTACAGATACACATCAGAAGAGAACACAACAACCTTCTCTCACAAACGATACTGGTCACGCAAGAGAACCGGTTTGAGAGAATCGGAAACTGGACGAAGTAGGGTATGCGGTTCCGGTTTAAACGGACAATGAGGTACATCGGAGAACTACTTTCACTTTCTCCTCTCACTTTTTCAACCGAATTTAGAGTTGTAAGTCTTTTGATTCTAGTACCGTAGACCAGGGTAGTGAAGTACCGTTTATCTACTCCTTTGTCACCTTTCTCACTGTCTGAAATTAAAACCCCCCGAGTTTTTAGTGACGTCTACCACTGACGTCGGTACTTTAATTTTCTACGAACGAGGAACCTTCCTTTCAATACTGGTTGGTTCTATCGTATAAGTTTTCGTCTCTGTAATGAAACGGTTGTTTCAAGACAGATCGGTTCAGACACCGAAAAGGTCACTAGTACATACCTACACTCTCAACTTGACACTTCTTCCGACTCGTGACTTCTTACCTACGAAAACTTGACACCACAACCTCTTCTGAGAACTCTTATGTAACATGACGTTCCTCTAGGTTGGTCAGGTAAGACTTCCTCTAGTCAGGACCCACAAGTAACCTTCCTGATTACGACTTCGACTTTGAGGTTATGAAACCGGTGGAGTACTCTTCTCAACTGAGTAACCTTTTCTGGGACTACGACCCTCCCTGACCCCTGTCCTCCTCTTCCCCTACTGTCTCCTACTCTACCGACCTACCGTAGTGGTTGAACTACCCGTACTCAAACTCACTTGAGGTCCTCAACCACTACCTGTCCCTCCGGACCGCACGACGTTAAGTACCCCAACGTTTCTCAGCCTGTGCTGACTCGTTGACTTTACTTGACGTCAGGAACAAGTGTCACTAAAAACTCGGGTTCTTTAAATTTAAACTGTGACAAAGATAACAAAGGGGTAGATAAACGGTACTTTACTACACTAACCTACGGTACTTGAATTCAAAAAACTTACAACTCGATATTCGGTCAAAAAAGTGAGAGGTTTTCCGTCTTTCTGTTTTGTACAGGTGACCTCTTCCCTTACCGTTTGGTGAAGTCATAAGAACGGAACTCTTGGGGTACTTGTCATATCTACAAACATATAAGTAGATAAATAAGATCATTATAAGTGTTCATGGATGATGTATGTTCTGTGATAAGTCCCGTGACCATTATGTCACCACTTGTTCTGTCTGTGTTCCCAGAAGTATCTCGATTAACAGATTACCATTATGGTCCGTAACTAGTTCATTAGTGTCTTCATTTACTGATGTTTAACACTATTTACAAGATATACTTTCCAGATTCTGCGGTGTTTTCGTACTTCATTCTCTTGTCTTGATTATACTCCCCTCACCACAAGTCGGAAGGGACTCCTTAACTGAAAACTCGACAAACTACTTCTTACTATATGTTATTATCAAAACTGAAGTTAGTTGTCTTTGAGGATTGGATGGTTATTTCTGTAAAAAATAGAGTGTTTTCAAATTCAGGGTCTTACTCCGTCCGAGGGGTGTAGTGTAAAGGAGACAGACTAAGGAGACATCGAGAGAACGAAGACGGAATGAAGTACACACACGTAGTCGGAGTTCGACGATTTTACCGATGTTCTCAAGGTCCGTAGTGTAAGTCTGTACTGATACACCTTCCCTTGTTTTTAAGACTGTAAAGGACGTAGACAAAGAACCTTCGTTTCTTTGGTAAGGATCTTGGGTAGGAGGTTCGAAAGAGAGTACAGAAGAGTTAGTGTTGAGACAGTGTATTTGAGAGAATTTGATTGAAAACTGTTTTCTTTTACCTTAAAGGTACAAATTGAAGTTACTCAGTCCTAGACGGGAGACCGACCCTTCATCAGAGGTAGTGACGACGTGTGCAACACACCTCTTCTCGTTTATTGATTTTGTAGTGCTGCTTCTACTTTAATCAACTGTACAACCGTTGGTAGTCGTAGAAGAGACCAGAGAGATCTCTCTCTGAATAGATCCACTTCCCCTTTTCGTCCGTTCCTCTCGTATGGTCCGTGTCGTTTTTCTCATTGCCGAGACTGTACCTTTCATTCCGTCGTGGAAACTTCTTTCTCTACTTCCGGTACTCAGATCTTCGACTCATCGGTTGGTTGTCACAGGTTATTTAATGTTTGAGATATCTGTCTCTATAAAAGTAGACACATAGGGGCCATATAGTCATAGACACTTTATTTACTCACTTCGATCCCGTATACTCATGAAAGGTGAAATGTTGAAACTACTTTGATGTAGTGAAGGGGTCTTAGAGTCAGTAGATCTTTTTGGAGTCAAAAATACGACCCGTTCTGGAGTACATAAAAGACAGAACGTGAACATATTGTGTACAATAGATACGCAAATAGGTTAAAATCGTAGTTTTCGAAAAAGTAAAGGAAGGTCCTAGTCAGGTAATTGGTAGTCTCTTGAAGATCAAAGGTCTGGTCGTACATTCCTTGAAGTTTCAGGAACGAGGTAGGATTGTTCATTTTCGACTTGTTTGACTTTTTGGTTATTGTGAGGGATCTAGACAGTTTGTTTACTCCAGTGTCCCGTTTGATGACGGGGTTTTGAGATCTCTGTTTGTTCGTTTATGTCACTTAGTGTTGAATAGTCTCGTCTTTGAAGGTGTCCCGGTCACGGTCCCTTCCTTTTGGATAAAATATTAACTGTTCATGTAACCAGAAATATGTAAGTCTTTTGATTCTAGTACTGTAGACCAGTGTAGTGAAGTACCCTTTATTACCCCTTTGTTACTCTCTGAAATAAACCTCCCCGAGGTTGAGAAACGTTTGGGTACCTGATGTCGTTCGGTCCGAAGGTATAAGTAGTGGTTGAGGATCTCGAATGAGTTTGACTACAGGTAGTTCAGTCACTACGATAGGTTCGTAGAGTAGAAGATAGCAGGGGAAGAGGAGGACGGAAGTTAGAAAGGGTCGTAGTCCCAGAAAAGGTTACTCAGTCAAGAAGCGTAGTCCACCAGTTTCATAACCTCAAAGTCGAAGTCGTAGTCAGAAAGGTTACTTATAAGTCCTGACTGAAGGAAATCCTACCTGACCAACCTAGAGGAACGTCAGGTTTCCTGAGAGTTCTCAGAAGAGGTTATGGTCAAGTTTTCGTAGTTAAGAAACCACGAGTCGAAAGAAATATCAGACTGAGAGTGTAGGTATGTACTGGTGTCCTTTTTGGTATCGGAACTGATCTGCCTGGAATCAGTCGTTTCATTACAAAGACGAAAACTTATACGATAGATCCAACCAGTATTGAAAAGAAGGTTCCTCATTTGCAGAAAATTAAAGTACCGACGTTAGTGGTAGACGTCACTAAAACCTCGGGGGGGTTTTTTTTCAGACTGTAACAAAGGTAACAAAGGGGTAGATAGACGGTACTTCATTACCCTGGTTTACGGTACTAGAATCAAAAGACTTACAACTCGAAATTCGGTTGAAAAAGTGAGAGGAGAAAGTGAAAGTAGTTCGTTGACATCAAGGAGAAGTGAAAGACAGTGTTCCCACCACAGTAGACGTATAGACTCCAATAACTATAAAGAGGACCATTAGAACTAAGGTTAAGCACGAAGTAGGTCGGACCGTAGAGCGTACTTCATCAGACGTATAATCAATTTATTGGTCCCACTTTTATAAGTCGGAACTGCATGAGGAAAGGGCTAGACCTTGGTCAGACGACAGGGTACAGGACAAGATTGACAAGGAAGAACTGGATGTATGTATAAAAAGTTATCAGACAAGTCCACCAGACCATAAGGGTGGAGTACTTCTTAAAAGGTGTCAACCAACACTAGGTGTGTCAGTTTCCGAAACCGTATCAGTTATTTTCTCTACAAAAAGACCTTGAGAGAACGAAAAAACTACTAGGTTGTCTACAACCGTTAAACTAGAGACCTAGGAGACGGAAAAGATATAGGTCGAACTTGTAGACCTTCAAGTACCAAGTGGGTCGAACCTCTTAAAATTCGTAATAAAACGATCGCACACTCTACTCACGTTAACACACCATCAAACTTGTAACAAACAGTAACGGAAAGAAACCCTAATCTTACTTTTGACTGGAAAAGGTCAGGACACCGGTGACGAGTCAAAAGGTCTAAACGACCGTATAACTCGTGTCGTGAAAGTGTCGTAGTAGAAAGTCCTAAACTTTCTCGAGTTGACCTTAAGGTAGTGGAGATGATCGAAACAAGCATCACTACGAAAGATTCCGGGTGAATTGAAGTGTAAGGTCCTATAGACCGAGATCCACTCACTAGTGTGGTAGCACTAATAGACCCAGTACTTCTAGAAAAAGCATGTCAAGAAGATACATAAGAACGGTGGAGAAGAATTATAGAAGACGAAGACAATCCAACATGTGGAATTTGAATGTGTTACAATGTACAGTGAATGTAGAATTATTTCAACTTTTTTACTATGTGTTTCGTAAGACACTTATCTAAACCTTCAAATATGGACGATTTTGATGATAAAAAATATTAAAGTTAGATCAAAATTACTCAACTTTTTTATTTGTCTACCTCGATCGTTTACGATAATTCCTTTTATAAAGAACGAATTTACGACATATGAATTATATTTGTAAATTAATTTATAAACTCACCGTAATTTATGTATAAAACAGAATATTAGTGAGTTCTTACTAAAAAGTCTTGACAGAAGAGTTCACATTTGTAAAAAAAAGGAGAGTCTTTATTACTTTATTGGTAAACGACTATGAGGTCATTCATGAATCTAAATATTTCGTTTTTTACGAGAATTTATCGTAAATTAATTGACGAAGGGGTTCATACCATTGTTATTATAATTTCATCTAAACTAATAAAATCTCGAAGACCCTATCTGAAAAATTAAAAACAATATATAAAATATGAGTACTGAAAAATTAATATCACTATTAACCCGAAGACAAATACTATTACTACATTTCAAAGGAAAAGGATTAATTTGAATTATTGGTAATCTTCTTTCGATAAAGATTATCGTATACACTGTGAGAAAAGTTCCACTATGAAGTGACTGACTTCAGTCCTTTTAAGACTAGTAGAATAATTGTTCGTTTATCTTACGTTCTCCTCTTTAGTGAAAGGTACTAGTATGTTTCACTCACTGTATGGGTCTCAAGTTTGTACTTAAAACCAAAGGGTAAGTCCAGAGAATTCTATAATTAAAGTATATCTTAATCCAACCGAGGAACGACGAAGACCAATAGGATGGTTACCGAAATGAGAGGAAAAAGACACTTCAATAGGGTCTTAACTAAGTCTCTGTTTTCACTTTTTTACGTTTCCAGTAAACTCCCAGATTATCTGTACTCACGATTGTAAGAGTTTAGTACCTCGTACATTTCCAGTGACCCTTCGAACAAATCTTACGACTGAGGGTTATGTACGGGTAAACCTAAGTCACCCGGGTCCAGAACCTCACAACTATAAACTGTTTGTAGGGTCCCTTGACCACCATCCGCCAGGTACCTAGGATCAAATTCGTTGTCACAAACCTAGTGCACCAGGTCTTCTTCACAACGTTAGAATGATTTCTCCGTAGACCCTGAAAACTATCAGTCTGTCGTAGACGTGAACAAAGTGAGAGGAGTGAGTTACTAAAGAAAATAAAAGGAGACCATGTGGTCTTCGTCTTTTCATAGTGTCTCTCTCAGAGGAGCGGGATAGATATAATCGTCTCCAGTCGTTGATGATGACAGACAGTCAGGGTTCTTCGGAGTCGGAGAACAGATGGTATGTAACAGGAATATGCGACTTGTAAAGGAACCTTTGTAAATGGTGTCGACATTATGTTCCCAAAAGAGGTATTGATTAATAAGTCAAAAAAAGGGACCTTTAACAATGTGAGTATTTTGTGTCATATGTCCCCTGGGTCCACTGTGTTCGTTTCATAGTGAAACCCTATGTTTGAAAAAAGAAAACTTTTATTAGGTTGAAAGTGTGAGTCATCTATCTTCTCTCCTTTTTAAAGGAAAGGAACATAAAAAACCTCTTTCACCGTAAAGGTTTTCAGTAGGACACTACACCGACTTCCTATGACCGATATTTTCAGTTTAACGACTTTAGTTATACTCTTTTGTAAATGTTGCTCACGTTTTCCCCACAAAAACCGAATAAATATATACTACATTCATCACCGTGACTCGATTCGAAACGTAAAGGACCTTTCGTATGTCTTTTATGACAGCTACTACGAACTACTCGAGTTTATAACGATACCAAAAAGAGGTTCTTTATGATTACACGACTGGGTCGACGAATCACAAGTGACATATAAAATTTTTATATTTAGTGTTCTAAAGAGAAACTTATGTAAATACGTTTTAATGTCTAGAATGGTGGGTTCAAAAAGATCCAATTCAGTTACATCTCTTTGAATAAAGAACTTTTCCTTAATCTACACTCCTTCATGTCTTCTACTTTAAGCATATCTATACACCAAAATGAAATTCTGCATTTAGTTCGTAAAGGAAAAATTATACGAACCCGTTTAAACGTCGGGATCAACAAATGTCTCAATTCTGTATGTATCTCTGAATTAAGAACCTGGTGACTACCCAGTTCCGGTCTACCCTTTGTCCTCCATTACTTATATTTATACGTGTACGTTTCTTTGGGATAAATCACCAAAGACAAATAGAGGGTATGTTAAACGAAAGTTTAAAATCCCTCACAGAAACTTTACACCCCAAGTTAGTCGCAATTTTACTTTGGAACACTTTCAACCGTAAATTGCAAAGAACCTTTCAAGACGTGAGAAAGAACCTATGTTGATTTCGTAACCACTACATAGGAGAAATTGTCTTCATTCCCTTATTGACTAGAGTTCAAACTTCTTCGGAAGGACACTGTAGTAGTGGTTCTACTAGGGGTGACCCTAATAGACGACTTCTTTGGCTTGGTCTCAGGTTGACCGTTTGGAGAATTTATTCTGTTAGATTCTATGGTGGAAGAAAAGGAATCGTCGTTGGTAATTATTGTATCGGAAAATTTAATTGAAACTTTTTGTTACATCATAAATTTTTCTTTCTGTCTTTTTCCATGTTAAACGGATAGTTACTCAGTTGGTTTGGTCTACTGGGCCCGAGTAGTTTTCGATTAATAATAACCACTTAAAACAAACAAACAAACAAACAAATTATATTTAAATAAATAAAATTAACCTCCAATTAATGTTATAATGTAACCAAAACAGTATTTAGTTGTACTTAAAATAAAAATTATAAAACCGTATATTTTTATAATAAGTCGTTCATAAAGATTTAATTTTATCCCTCGGTGTCAGTTGTAATCACTGAGACCTATACTCTAGTAGAAACTACTATTCTGACAGACCTCTTATTTAAGTCGATTCAGTGTTTATTCTTTTCTCGAATTGTTGTTTCGATGAAATAAATAATGTAGTAACCATGACTTTATCGCTTGGTCTGGTCACTTTTACTGGGTCTCTCTACAATACCCCTTCCTCCACCCTCCCCCCAAGTACAAACCCTTACGTACAATTTTTTTTTTTTTTTTAGTTTTTTTTTTACTTTGGATGATACACTTTCTTAAATAACATACTATTTTACTGTCGAGTTAAGACTTTATTTTCCTACTTATAGAATTCACTACTAATTTTGTTGACTGATAAAAAGACCTTTTTATTTTTATCTCTGGAGGGATAGGATTAGAATGTGGTAGGTGTTTGTATTTAATGTCCACCTGTCTGCCTATGTGCTGGAAGTAAAAAATTTTTCTTATTTTATAACTTTTATTTGGATTCTTTACCGTGCATGTTAGACGTAACTTTTGGGTCTACCATATTTCGTTTTTACTATCGGTGAACTGATGTAACTTTTCAAAAACGTTCAAAAAACAGACTTATCTTTTGGTCGTTCCCAACCACGACGGAGGGACGGTTCACAATTTGGACTATTTTGGTATCTGTATTTTTCCTTTATACCTAAGGGTCTGAGTAGTTCTTTTACACTCTTTGGGACGTCTCGTACTATTGACAGAACCGACCCAACATCTTCTACGTCTAGTCACGTCGGACCCCGGTTTCTACCAGACTTTTCGTCACTCTTCTTTTTGACCTCTTTTAGAAAGTTCAAGAGAAGAACAAGAGTCCGAACAATGAAACTCTTTTAGTACCGGACAGGGAAGTTGTGGGTTTAGACGTCGTTATTGTCTCGGTGTCCGTTTTAAATTTACCCCAGACCCAAAGTTATCATTATAATCTAGTTACAATAAACTAAGATTATCTACGGAGTATCAAGATGCCCTCTCCCAGGAACTTCGTAAATTCTCATTCTTCCGTAAAATAGAAGTTTAATAGGAGGTTACAAATTCTTTACTATTATGTTATAATTTTTAATTTATGTATATCCTTTTACTTTCCATTTATATCACTTTACAATTGAAAACCTCATAGACTCAATTCTACTGTGTCCATAAGAAAAATGATAAGAACATTGACAAGTCATTCAAACTTTCTTTCCTTTCTTCCTTCCTTAGAAAACTTGACTTCTAATAGATGACGATTAGAAAATGTAAGTATATTAAGTATAAAGGTCTATTATAGAGTGACCTATGAGTATTACTGAGATGCACATCGATTTCCTTTCTTCCTTCCTTAGAAACTTTACATCTATTATGAACAGAACGTATAAATTTGTTGTATACACTTTACGACCCGAAAAGACTCTCGAGTCAACTATTTCTTAGGTGGTCGTTACACCCTCTGGACCCAAGTTAGGGACCCAGTCCTTCTAAGGACCTCTTCCCTTTCCGATGGGTGAGGTGATAAGACCGGACCTCTTAGGGTGCCCGAGCGTTTCTCAGTCTGAGCTAACTCACTGAAAGTGAAAGTGTATTTTACGAATCACCAAACTGATCTTAGATCTTCTAAGAGTAACGACAATATGTCGGACTTCGTGAGTATTACATGGATACGTCACCAAGATTACTTGAAAACTTATTCAAAGACTGTATAAAAATGAAAAGGAATTGAATGTTCCTCTAACATTGTACGTTCATATAAACTCAAGGTCTCAAATTCTGGTATTTTCACACATGAGTGGAAAGGGGGTTCACAAAATTACTTTTCTACACTTCGATTTTAATTACGAGGGTAAAATGTCTATCCTAAATTGTTGTCCTTGGTTTTTTGGGAATTTACTAATACATATTATTTACCACCCTCGTTAGGACACAAAGCACTGAAATCGTACAAAAGAAGATGGTACACCCGGTTTCGGAAACAAACACAAAAAGGTATTGTAGACTTCCTTTTTGGACTTGCTTAAGTGACCGGTTGGGTTATGAATCTTAGTCACAATGGTGTAACGAGTCTTACTGTCTTAGAATACATTGTGTTTGTTTAAGCAAGGAGAGTCTACTCATTTTATAACGGTTTTGTTCTGACCGTCATGGTTGATCTCTTCTGGTAAATTTTCCTTTGATCTGATATACCCACATTTATTTAGATCTTTATTTGTCCTTTCTAAATCTATCGAAATTTTCTGGACTTGTGACATCTGTGTGGTACCACGATCTACATTTTCAAATTATAATATTTTTACAGTCAAAACAAGGTTAGTTATTTAAGTATTATTTTACTTTAATCTCGGTATTAAGGTTGACCTAGTAAATATTTGACACTGTTCAGTTAAGATTTTAAGTACATGTCTATGTTGCAATTTCTTATCGGTTCTTGTGACTTTTGTCTGATTCCCTTCCTTTCCCCCGAAGAAAGGGTAGTCTACAGTTTCATTTGACGCAGCGTCATTACTTTTGGTGTCATGGCCGTGTTCTTATCTTCTGCGAAAGTGCCACATTCTCTGGTCTTTGTATGGGTATTAAAGTGAAAACTATTTTCTCCGTAAAGTCTAGTTACCCCTTTTCTACCAGAAAGTCATTTGTCGTAAATTTTTGATGACCGGTAGGTAAGACTTTCTTAATTTAAATGTATAGAAGTGGAAGAGGTAGAGTAAAATATATGTTTTAGTTAAGGTCCATCTAATATCTCAATTCTATTTATTTGTTTTATACTTGTATATTATTCTTGATGTCCTCTTATAAAGTATTGGTACCTCCCCATTTCTGGAAGGACCTGTTCTGTGTTTTTGGACCTTCTATTTCCTTTCTAAGTCAAGTCAAGTCAGTGAGTAAGGACAGGTTGAGAAACACTTGGGTACCTGACGTCGTGCGGGCCGAAGGGACAGGTAGTGGTTGAGGGCCTCGAATGAGTCTGAGTACAGGAAGCTCCGTTACTACGGTAGTTTGTTAGAGTAGGAGAGAGTAGGGGAAGAGGAGGGTGGAAGTTAGAAAGGGTCGAAGTCTCAGAAAAGGTTACTCAGCCAAGAAGTATAGTCCACCGGTTTCATAATTCTCAAAGTCGAAGTCGCAGTCAGGAAGGTTACTTATATATCCTGACTAAAGGAAATCGTACCTGACCAACCTAGAGGAACGTCAGGTTCCCTGAGAGTTCTTAGAAGTTGTAATGTCAAGTATTCGTAGTTTATTTAGAAGCCGCGAGTCGAAAGAAATATCAAGTTGAGAGTGTAGGTATGTACTGATCACCTTTTTGTTATCGAAACTGATCTGCTTGAAAACAACCGTTTCATTACAGAGACGAAAAATTATACGACAGATCCAACCAGTATCCAAAAGAAGGTTCCTCGTTCACAGAAAATTAAGGTAACGACGTCATTAAAACCTTGGGGGTTTTATCAGAGAGTAACAAAGGTAACAAAGGGGTAGATAGACGGTACTTCACTACCCTGTTTTACCGTACTAGAATCAAAAGACTTATAACTCGAAAATCGGTTGAAAAAGTGACAAGAGAAAGTGAAAGTAATTCTCCGAGAAATCAAGGCGAAGTGAAAGACGGTATTCCTCCCACAGTAGACGTATAGACTCCACTAACTATAAAGACGTCCGTTAGAACTAAGGTCAAACACGAAGTAAATCGGACCGTAGAGCGTATTACAAGAAACACATAATCAGTTTATTGGTCCCACTGTTATAAGTCGGAATTGTATGAGGAAAGGGTTAAACCTTGGTCAGACAACAAGGTACAGGACAAAATTGACAAGAAAGAACTGGATGTATGTCTAAGGAGTTCTCAGTCAAGTCCACCAGACCATAAGGGTGGAGAACTTCTTAAAAGGTGCCAACCAACACTAGGTGTCAGTTTCCGAAACCGTATCAGTTATTTTGTCGACAGAAAGACCTTGAGAGAACGAAAAAGCTACTAGGTCGTCTACAACCGCTAAACTAGAGACCTAGGAGACGGAAAAGATTCAGGTCGAATTTGTAGACTTGAAGTACCAAGTACATGACAACTTCGGACCGAACCTCTTAAAACTCGTAATGAAATGATCACACACACTACTCACGTTGACACGTCATCAAACTTGTAAGAAACCGTAACGGAAAGAAACCCTAACTTTACTTTTGACTGGAAAAGGTCAGGACACCGGTGACGAGTCAAAAGGTCTAAACGACCGTATAACTCACGTCGTGAAAGTGTCGTAGTAGAAAATCTTAAATTTTATCGAGTTGACCTTAAGGTAGTGGAGGTGATCGAAACAAGTATCACTACGAAGGATTCCGGGTGAACTGAAGTGTCAGGTCCTCCAGACGGAGATTCACTCACTAGTGTGGTAGTACTAAGAGACCCAGTACTTCTAGAAAAAATATATCAATAACCTGGAGACTTTTAAAAATTTTAAGATATATTCTTTGTGACAGTATGTGTTTCTGTACCGTCTGACTATCTTTTATAAATGTTTTATAAATTGTTTACTATATCCCTTTCACATTGTTTCAAGTTCAGTAAAAAATTTTTGTTATTTATTTAACATTTTTTTTTCTGTGTTTGTTCGTCGAGTCTCTTCTTTTTTACACTAATCGTATACGTATGTTTCTAAGAGATAGAGTGATCATCAACCCTTTGACCTTTAATCTTGTTGTTATAACACAGACAGTCTGACCGTCTTAAGAAAACACTTATCACTGTAGTTTACTACTCAGTCTTCACTCCTTTACCTATAAGAATGGGTTTCCTCAGTCTTTTTGTTCCGACAACTCTACCCTCTCCTGTTCGTCTTCAAGATCTACTCCTTTCTACCTATTTTTGGTGGTGCGAAGGAAAGGACTTCGTTCCGGTTTTACTTTATCCCTCCTTCGGAGTTGAGATTTAGTTTCGGTCTAAACATAATAATGAACGTTAAATCGTACCATTAATCACGTGATAATATAAAACACTAAACTTCACTGATCTCTTCCCTGTTCTGGATTTACACAAGAGGAGGTCATGTCCCCTTCTTGATAGAGGAGTCTATTCCGAGTCTTCCCGGTGACCCTTATTTTATTAAGTGAAAATAGAGATATTAGTCTAGATACTCGAGACGAATCGTTGCTAACATACGTATATATATTTGTTATATACATAATACACACATATACACACACTTATATATGTGTCTGATTTTTCTATGTGGATTTAACAACGGTCTCCAAAGGAGACCTCTTCTTTCACCTTTTCACTCTTAAGAGTATTAACCGTAGAAAAAGTTACCACCAAGAATTCGTTAATAAGGATTTATCGTCATCGAATTAAGACACCGTTTTACTTAACTTCCTTCCTACCTTCTTACTAAGACTCTGATTTTTTTTGTTTTGAATAAGTCTTTTGTTTCTAAAACGGGAAGTCAAGTCAAGTCAAGTCAGCGAGTCATCACAGACTGAGAAACGTTGGGGTACTTAGCGTCGTGCGGTCCGGAGGGACAGGTTGTGGTTGAGGGTCTCAAGTGAGTCTGAGTGTAAGTAGTTCAGTCACTACGATAGGTTGGTGGAGTAAGAGACAGCAGGGGAAGAGGAGGGCGGGGATTAGGGAGGATCGTAGTCTCAGAAAAGGTTACTCAGTTGAGAAACGTACTCCACCGGTTTCATGACCTCAAAGTCGAAATCGTAGTAAGGAAGGTTTCTTTAGGGTCCCGACTAGAGGAAGTCTTACCTGACCAACGTAGAGGAACGTCAGGTTCCCTGATTCTCAGAAGAGGTTGTGGCGTCAAGTTTTCGTAGTTAAGAAGCCGCGAGTCGGAAGAAGTGTCAGGTTGAGAGTGTAGGTATGTACTGGTGTCCTTTTTGGTATCGGAACTGATCTGCCTGGAATCAGCCGTTTCATTACAGAGACGAAAACTTATACGAGAGATCCAACCAGTATTGAAAAGAAGGTTCCTCATTCACAGAAAATTAAAGTACCGACGTCAGTGGTAGACGTCACTAAAACCTCGGGTTTTTTTATTTCAGACTGTAACAAAGGTGACAAAGGGGTAGATAAAGGGTACTTCACTACCCTGGTCTACGGTACTAGAAGCAAAAGACTTACAACTCGAAATTCGGTTGAAAAAGTGAGAGAAGAAAGTGAAAATAGTTCTCCGAAAAATCGAGGAGAAGTGAAAGACGGTATTCCCACCATAGTAGACGTATAGACTCCAATAACTATAAAGAGGACCGTTAGAACTAAGGTCGAACACAAAGAAGGTCGGGTCGTAAAGAGTACTACGTGAGACGTATATTCGATTTATTCGTCCCACTGTTATATGTCGGAACTGCGTGAGGAAAAGGATAAAAATTGGTCAGACAACAAGGTACAAGTCAAGATTGACAACGAAGGACTGGACGTATGTCTAAGGAGTTCTCCGTCCAGTCCACCAGACCATAAGGGTAGGGAAAGTCTTAAAAGGTGTCAAATAACACTAAGTCAGTCAGGATTAAGTACGGGAACAGTAAAGAGTGGACTTGATGACCAAAGTCAGTCTTGAACTGAGTCAAGAGATGTGACCAAAGAATAATCGACACACTAGAACCCGTTCAATGAGTCCAAAAAACTTGGATTTAAAGGAGTGAATACTTTGTTCCAATTCTAACATTGTAAATTGAGATCTCCAATAACACTTCTAATCTGTAATACGTTTTTTGTTCACTTTAATACAAACTTTTGATCGGGTCGTAAAGTTAGAAATACTGACTATGTCGATAAATTTTTTGACTTATGAATATTATCATGTTTATGTATTATGAATATAATTATATGATATGAATTACGAATCATATACCATCGATAACTATGATATACTTTAAGGATTGATTATAGGAAAAGAGATTGGAATAGTGGGTGATCAAGGTAACACTGTTCTAGTGGAAGGGTTTTATTGTCAATTCAGGGTTGAGGGATAAAAATTTATTAGACTACCCAAAAAATAATGTAGATTTACTTCAGGGTTTAGAACTTACTTGTTGTTTCGGTGTAAACGTTGAAGAATCGGATGTGAATACTTAGGATATGAGAGGGACATTGTTAAAGTAGAGGGTTTATACACGGACTCAGACAGGAAAGATGAATAGGAGATTCCGAGTCGAACCTGTATAGAAGAGGTCATTGAAGAGGGTCAAGAAAAGGAAACACCCTCTACCAGGAAGAGGTAACGAGAAAACATATTGGGAGACAATTTTAGATAAAGAAACGTAATATAAATGGAGTATATACATTAGAAGGAATGAACCACCCCGATGTGTTTCACTCTTTTTGATTGTTTTGGACTCATGGAGATTACACTTTTCGTGACGGATCGTAAGGTGTAATATAAAAAAACTAATAAGGAACTGTCCGTTTCTTTATTTACGATTTATAGAACGGGTTGACGTACTGATTCCACCTCTTGGTGATATCTTTGAGTCAGAAAGATGAGATTTCAGATATAAAGTCACGGATTTGAAACACGGAGAACCACAAGGGTCTTGGACGATACACTAAATTATATATTTCCAGGCAGATCAGTTCCGATACCGAAAAGGTCACCAGTACATACCTACACTCTCAACCTGACACTTCTTTCGACTCGCGGTTTCTTAACTACGAAAACTTGACACCACAACCTCTTCTGAGAACTCTCAGGGAACCTGACGTTCCTCTAGGTTGGTCAGGTAAGACTTCCTCTAGTCGGGACCCTAAAGAAACCTCCCTTACTACGACGTCGACTTTGAGGTCATGAAACCGGTGGAGTGCGCTTCTCAACTGAGTAACCTTTTCTGGTACTACGACCCTCCCTAACCCCCGTCTTCCTCTTCCCCTACTGTCTCCTACTCTACCGACCTACCGTAGTGCCTGAGCTACCTCCGTTCAGACTCACTTGAGACCCTCAACCACTACCTGTCCACTACCGCACGACGTTAAGTACCCCAGTGTTTCTCAGCCTGTACTGACTCGCTGACTTGACTTGACTTGACTTGACTTGACTCCCCTTTTTTTAACAATTACATCAGTTTTACCTCCCTTCTCGGTAAAGAACACTACCTTTTTCAGGGATTGTTTTATTAAGAGGTTGTCTACTGGTATTCGTGACCCTTTTTCTATCCTCCTTTTGTCCTTTCGATGGACTCCACAGACGTCGTATTTGTTTTGTCTTTTTAACCCTTCCCTATATTTTTAAACCCTATTCCCTGGTCTCATCCTACTCAAAAAGGTAAAAATGAGGAAACCCGACAGTGTTCGATATCAGTACTGTACTACGTCTTACTGATTGGGGGACTATCCTTCGGGAGGCGGACGAGTAAACTCCTGGACTCTTTCACTCCTCGTTGAAATCTACCCTCTTTAGATTTCTCACACACTCAAAGCAGGACGGGTTGAGAAACACTGGGAAACCTGACATCGGACGGTCCGAGGAGACAGGTACCCTGAAAAGTCCGTTCTTATAAGCTCATCTTATGGTAAAAGGAGGAGGTCCCCTAGAAGGATCTGTTCAGTGTCAGTAGTCTTTCACTCCTCGTTGAAGTCTACCCTCTTTAGATTTCTCACACACTCAAAGCAGGACGGGTTGAGAAACACTAGGAAACCTGACATCGGACGGTCCGAGGAGACAGGTACCTTAAAAAGTCTGTTCTCATAACTCATCCAACGGTAAAAGGAGGAGGTCCCCTAGAAGGACTGGGTCCCTAGTTTGGGTGTAGAGTACACGGAGGACACAGAGGACGTAACGTCCGACTAAGAAATGAGTACTTAATACCCATTCTTGAGGTTTAGTATATACGACGACGACGACGACGACGACGACGACGACGACGACGACGACGACGACGACGACCTATGTCAGTTTATTGAGTAGACTTTGATTGTCTTGATTCAACTCTAAAATTGAAGGTGGTCAATATGTCTGAAAGGTCAGACTCAAATTGATTTGATCAACGTATGATCTTGTTTTTAATAGTTGTGAAAAACCTCCAGATTTTGCCACACGACTCAGGACTGTACACTTAGGTATTACACGTCTATGTTGGGTTTCAATGAGTTTTATACTCCTTAGTCCTTTAATACTCGGTAAGACTTTCGTTTTCTATTTGTGGTTTCAGTTGGGTCCAACCTCACTTCCCGTTAGTCTATTTCGTTGGTTTTTAAATGTTTGAAGGTTAATATTCTATTTATTTATGAGCCCTGGATTACATGTTGTTTTATATATGTTAATTGTGACGGTATGTAATATATACTTTCAGCAATTCTTTCATTTAGGATCCTCAAGAGTAGTGTTCTTTTTAAAAAAAAGATAAAAAAATTGTGGATGTATTCTACTACTCACAAGTGATTTAAATAACGTCATTAGTAAATTCTCTTTTTATATTATGTGTTTCTCTTTATTTTTACGTTTATTGGTACTTACAGAATAGTTTTTAATACCCCTGGTTTTTTGTCATCTTGTTATAAAAATTTAACGACTTTATTTTGACTGTTAGATCTTAAGATACAGGTTACTTATATAAGTTCCTACTTTCACTTTTGTTGGTGAAAAAAATATTTTAATTGATTCTCTTAACTAACGACCTTTTAGATGTGATTTTCTTCATGATAATTTTGTTATTGAAGAAGTCTGATTTGTCTAAACTAACGTGTCCTTATGTGCCAAGAAAATCTTACTCGTTTTTTTGTAGGTTATCGTTTTTCTTTTACTCATTTGATTTTAGGTTCAAAAGAAAGAATTTCAAAAATTTTATGTTTATTTATAAATTTCGTTTATAACAGTACTATGAATTAAAGTGTACAGTTGAATTACCTCGATATTCTATACTCCATTGACCATTCTCATAAAGACCCACTCAGATACTTCCACAAAGACTTTCTTCTGAAAATCTCATCACCTTCAAAAGACTTACTATGATATCACCCACTATGTATAATACAAAAAGTTTTGTGTGTCTTACATGTTGTGGTTCAAGTCAAGTCACCAAGTCAATACAGGTTGTGAAATCTTGGGGTACCTGACGTCGTGTGGTCCGAGGGGACTGATAGTGGTTGAGGGTCTTGAACGAGTGTGAGTACAGGTAGTTCAGTCACTACGGTAGGTTGGTAAAGTAGGAGACGGTAGGGGAAGTAGAGGACGGAAGTTAGTCCCCGAAAAGGTTACTCAGTCAAGAAGTGTAGTCCACCGGTTTAATAAGTCGAAGTCGTAGTCAGGAAGGTTACTTACGAGTCCTGACTAAAGGAAATCCTAACTAACCAAACTAGAGGAACGTCAGGTTCTCTGAGAGTACTCAGAAGAGGTTTTGGTGTCAGTTTTCGTAGTTAAGAAGTCGTGAGTCGAAAGAAATACCAGGTTAAGAGTATAGGTATGTACTGATGACCTTTTGGTATCGAAACTCATCTGCCTGGAAATAGCCGTTTATTACAAAGACGAAAAATTATACGACAACCAGTATCGAAAAGAAGGTTCCTCTTTCGTTGAAAATTAAAGTACCGACGTCAGTGGTAGACGTCACTAAAAACTCGGGTTCTTTTATTTCAGACTGTGAGAAATATAACAAAGGGGTAGATAAACGGTACTTCACTACCCTGGTCTACGGTACTATCTCACTTGACATTACATTTGATGTCTGAAACCCACTGTTATTACTCAGATACAACCAAGTAGTCACTAGTGTCTACGTGCGAAACCGACAAGCACACATTCGTGTACCTCACATGTCTTTACTCGACAGGAAAGGTGAGGTAACACGACACTTGAATCTTGAGATATTTTACAGATGATTAAATTTTTTGTTATTTATCCGTATTTGAGAGAGAGTTTCGTGTAAATGTACAAGTTATGTAGACGGAAGAGAACCGACACCTTGATTACCTTTCTGTTTTTTGTCGTCCAAGATCGTAACAATTTAAGAGTCCTAAAACGAAAAATTATAAAGTAAATTTCTCCGGGATTGAAACTAGGTTGGTGAATTTACTTTTTCTTAGACCTGACTTAGTCTTCGATTTAAAATAAACCTTTTCAAAACTTGTCAAAGGCAGCGGTCTAAGAAATATTTACGTAGGGAATTCATGAGGGACTAAAAAATAAAACCTTTAAGATTCGTCTCTTCACACACATCCGATGACATACCAGTAGTCACGAGTAGTCCCTTCTTACTTCTACTCCTACTTCTCCTGCTGTCTTACCCCTTCCTTCCCGTCCTCTTTTTCCTCCTTTTACATCAAAATTCATAAGAAAAACGTTCAAATGGAAGACGAAGATATTGATCAATATTAAACTATCGGATTTTTATTAGTAAAATTGTAACAGTGTAGGATAGAAATACCTTCTCCTGAAAAAGTACTATAAACCCAAATCTTTTTTGTATCCGGTTTAAAGTTAAAACGGTTATGGAAAAGACACAACAGAACAGTCCTTTAGAGACATCTTAGTGTCGTTTACTTTGGTCGTACACAATATAAATTATCCCGAATATTTTGAATAAAACTTCCTTTTTTTTAATTCTTTTGTATTGAGAATTGTCTTAGTCTTGCCTTTCCACAAAAAAAAAAAAAAAATTTAAAATAGAATTTACGATGGATTCTTGATAGACCTGAATTATGTCTCCTCTTTCTCTAATCTCATCTCCCGAGGTTTAAATTATTTTAGATGGTTTTTTTCACTCTTCACGACCGTCCGATCGTTTTCCTCTGAATCAGTTATCAGTACATGGGTACCTCACGTTCTTCTAGGTTGGTCAGCTAGGATTTCCTTTAGTCAGGACTCATAAGTAACCTTCCTGACTACAACTTCGACTTTGAGGGTTATGAAGTCGGTGGACTGCACTTCTTGACCACATCTAATGACCACTAATACTCACTTTACTGTGTCTTATATGCTCTGTGTGTTCTCTGTCTGTCCTGTGGTGAGACCGGTCTCCTTGTCTTGACCCGTTTTTTGATTAACGGCAAATAATATTTTCGGGGGATCCGTCTTAAGGTCTGACGTACTTATTCGGAAAAGTCGTGTCGGGTCCACGTATGTACAATAGTATATCGTTTCCCCTCACTTTAGAGATAGATGACGTCTCAGACGGGTTTCGGGGGTAGAGGAAGAATAGAGTTTTTCCCTTACGAGGGAGCAAACGTTCCCTGGTAATTTGAGTTCCGACACAGGTCTGAGAAACCGTCTTGCGGAGTATACGTTCCTGCGAGTCGGGCTCGTCTCTCTGGGCAAACGTCCGTGTAGAGACGATGGGATAATTGGGAAGTTGACCGAGTAACCTTTTCTGGGACTAGGACCCTTTCTAACTTCCGTCCTACAAACTGGTTACTTCAAGTCGACGGGTCAGATGGTAGGTCATGGGGATTCCTGACTTTTACGAAAATAAAGGTTATTTAAACAAACCATGATTCTTCAAATGTGGGTGGGGGAGTCACGGGAAGAATGATTCGTCGGTCTCCGGATTCGAAGACTCTTAAGTGTCTTTTACCTCGGCGTTCGACCGAGATTTCGTCGATCGAGGTAGTGAGTAGTAAATTACTTCTATGGTCCGTCACAGACGGAAGTCGAGGGTGGTTTGATTACCACTCCTGGTCCTCAACCTTTTGTGTAGAAGTCATAGCCACCAAGAGGTCCTGTGACACGGTGGACGACTTTACTGTACCCTACTTGTGAGACTACCATGCCATTTGTTTTCGGGGAGTTTCCACGGTACACAATTAGGGGACTTAGACACTTACACAATGGAATGAACCGTTTCTCCTGAAACGTCTACACTAATATACTTTCTAAAACTCTGCCCCTCTAATAGGACCTACTAGGTTCACCCGGGATAGATTAGTAATTTCCAGAAACATTCTTTCCGACCTCCCAATTTCATCCCTCGTCTCCATCCTCTCTCATTTCCCTTCCTCTACTTTCCAGACCTCCCTCCAAACTTCTACCTCTTACCTCGGTTCGTGGTTCTTTATGTCCTTCAGGGATCTTCGATCTTTTTCGTTCCTTCAATAAGAGAGGGTCATGGAGGTCTTCTTTGAGTGGCGGCGGGCGGGTTGTGGAACTGAAATCGGGTACCGAGTAAAGTCTGAAGACTGGAGATCTGGACATTTTCAGGTGTCTTAAGAGGTCCGGTCTTATAACCTCACCCATCGGTAAGGGAAGAGGTCCCCTAGGAGGGATGGGTCCTTAACTTGACCCTAGAGGAAGTAAAATCCGTCTAAGAAATGGTCGACTCGATGGTCCCTTCGGGGCATTTCATTGTTTAAACAAAACGAAATTTGGTGGTTCGGATACCATTACACACTGTCGTCATTATCCCTCCTTAAGCCAGGGAGTGAGGTCTCGACCATGTTGAGACTTCTTCGGACGTCCGGGAAACCCAGAATGGTGACTACGGGTCTGGGTGGGGCGGTCGAGACCGAACACCGGACGTGATGTCTCCATCGGTACGTCCGTAGGTTCGTGGTCGTTCTCTCCGACTCACCTCGACCCGGGACGGGTACTAGAACGAACCGCGATGTAGAAAGAAGGGGGTGACCTTCACAGAGGTAGACGAGGTCGTTTGGGTCGGGTCGGGATTGAGACGTCCTGACTGGAGCGGAGACATAGTCGGAACTGAGTAGGGTTCGGTCGTCCCGAAAGACACAGGAATTACCCTTTGGGGACAAGACCCTGGGTAGAGTTGACACGTCGAGTCGTTTGGGCGAACACAGTTAAAGATTTAAAGTCCATGTTTCTTCTCCCATTAAATCCTTCCACGACTCTCATCCTAGAAATTAACCTATCCGGATCATTGGATTACCACACCGACCCTTTCCAAGGGATACGGAGGTGGAGAGGTGGGAGTAGTAACCTTAATGTGGAGAAAGAAACGGCATCCGGAATCAAGTGTGTAAACATCTTTCCACTAACCTGATCTACCAAAAAGAATCCTTGGTGTGTATGTACGAGTCAGTGAGTCAGCTCAGGCTGAGACGTTGGGGTACTTGACATCCTTTGTAGATGGTTGGTGTAGGATTAGACACTGGATATACCAATTAATCCTTGGGATTCCTTTCCCAAACGAAATATCTAAATTCGACGTAAGGCCGTAAGTCGAACGTCGGGACCCCCGGGAGACGGGTTCTCAAGAAAGGTGCCTCAAGAGCTCCGGGGACCTTAAATGACCAGACTGAATCGGTCATTCCGGTTCTAATAAAAGTGTACCGTCCCAATCTGTTTCTTGAGACAGGACGGTTCGGGTGTAGGTTAGAATTTAGTTAAAGTAAAAATAGTTGGATTTAGATAGGAATGAAGGTAGAGACGAGTCGAACTAAATAAGAAACTTAGAAAATAAGGAAAGTAAAATTGAGAAATGACATGAAAGTGACAGGAACTAGATAAAAAAATTTTAATAACGAATAATGACGAAATAGAACCAAGAAAAATCCTGGAATAGTAATAAGTCAAAACAAAATAGGATAGTCAAAAGTAACATTTAACGTAAGAAAAAATAAAGGATCAGTTAAATAAAACACAAAATGGGAAAGACCAATAGATTCACTATATTGACCCCGAAGGGACCACCGAGTCCACCACTTCTTGGGTGAGGTCATAAGTTCGTACCTTTTACGATGCCTGTCTCCTCGGACCGACCGATATCGGATACCCCAGAGTTTCTCGACTTGTGCTGAATCGTTGATTCCCGTGTGTGTTTTCACCATATGAACTTTTTGTATTCTGATTGTAGACGTCATTATCGGGTCTCAGGTCCGTTCTTTTCACCTTATAGAAAAGAGGAGGACCTCTTTAGACGACCACCTACTAAAGACTCGATAATGATCGAAGGACGAGAGTTCTACTTTCTAATTTTATTTCATTTTATGTCTCAGAGAGATTCTTGATCCTTGAATTTAGGGGAAGGATACCTCTAAGTTACAGGTGTTCACCAATCTTAATTCCCCTGATACTCTACTCTTCTAAACCGGAAGGGGACACCTATTACAATCCCTCGAGTCTCAGTCGGTTCCTGTGAAGACTCGGATTACTGGTGTCTGCGGAAGAACCCCTTTCACTCAGACTAATGAAAAATTATGAATAACTAATAAGTTGTTTAACCAGAGTAGTGTAATAACCTAGATATTTTATCTAATTAAAAATTTGATATAAATTCAAGTAAAGTTTTTGTCGTAAGTGGACACATGTAATTTGTTAACAAACGAAGAAATTTGACTATTGTACTTGGAATTTTTTGACTTGTCCTATAAGAACCTTATACGTACGCCCGGATTAGGACCACTGTACTTTATACGACGACTTGTAAAACAAAATGTACTAAAATGAAACTTAAAAAAGTCTTTTTACGGACTTTTGAAGTTTCATCATAAAATTCCAATTATTTAACTATTACCGAAATTGACTGAGAAGGTCATCCAGTAATATATAAATTAAATTTTTATGAAAAGATGTTCAAGACTCCAAGGAACTTTTGAGTCTCGTTTTAGACGGTTTATCTCCTGTAATGTGAAATAAAAAATAATTTAAATATTTTTAAGTAGAGTCTACACGGGGTCCTATAAAGTAAAAACGAAGACATAAACTATTTATAAAATAATATTCCGACGACGACGATTCAACGAAGTCATCACAGGCTGAGACACGTTGGGGTATCTGCCGTCGGGTGATCCGAAGAGACAGGGACCCTAAGAGGTCCGTTCTTGTGACCTCACCCAACGGTAAAGGAAGAGGTCACGTACTTTCACCTTTCACTTTTCACTTTCACTTCAACGAGTCAGTACGGACTGGGAGTCGCTGGGGTACCTGACGTCGGAAGGTCCGAGGAGACAGGTACCCTAAAAGGTCCGTTCTCACCTCACCCCACGGTAACGGAAGAGGTATAATATTCCGTTGTCAATAGTTTTTTGAACAGACTAAGAAAACTGACATAGACCTCTTCCTTTACCGTTGGGTGAGGTCATGAGAACGGACCTCTTAGGGTACCTCCCTCCTCGGACCATCTCGGACCAAACTTACATAGTGGTTTAAATCTAGGATGTCTTAATATCCAGAAGAACAAAATTCAGGTAAGACCTTATCTTATATTTATATCGGTTAATTTAAATCTTCGAGGTAGTTTCTAAGGAGGGTTTCAGGTCTATAAGGGTTCGTGGTAAGTCAAAGAGGACACCAAAACCGAAAATAAACCTGTCAATCAGGCACTGTCTGAGACTAAAGAGTAAAGACAGAAGGGTCGTGGTCCCGACATTCTAACGGTCGTAGCCACGAAGAAGGGCGTACACACACGTACGATTCAGCGAAGTCAGCACAGGTTGAGAAACGTTACGATACCTGACATCGGACAGTCCGACGAGATAGGTACCCTAAGAGGTCCGTTCTTATAACTTCACCCAACGGTACGGGAGGAGGTTCCCTAGAAGGGGTGGGTCCCTAACTTGGGTTCAGAGAATTACAGAGGACACAACCGTTCGCCCATGAAATGGTAATCGTGGTGGACCCTTCTGGGAGAGTGGAGTGTGGGTGGGGGAATCCACGTGTAAAGAGAGTGGAAGAGATGGAGAGATGGACCGGTGAACCTTTAGTCCCTTCTGGAGGTCCCGGTTCTGAATCTTACGATTTAATCCCCTTAGGAATTGGTACCCTAAGGGACGAGAGATAATGGAACTGAGGAACTCAGGATTGACGGAATCATTGTTAGACTAGGGGACGTTGTCTCAAAATTTTGTAAAAGGCACGAAAGATTATAAAAAGACATCCTTCAAACCAAACAACATTCACTTGGGTTGTATCAGAGTCTCTTTGTATGGATCTGGATCCTACTTGTGTACGTAAAAAATATCGCATAAAAAAAAAAGTTTAACCTCAAAAATAAAACTACCAAAGATCGAACAAATTCTGTTAAAGTACATAAATAAATACTGGTACGTCATATTCGTGGAGTCAAGGGACTGGTCCCTAGTTTGGACGTGAGGGACGTAACCTTAAAATTGGTGACCTGGTGGTCCCTTCAAGGGTTTCGTACGTCAAAACTAGTTGTCTCTAACTTCTATTCCCTTCACGACTTTGTGTCTACACCTCTGTCCTTTCGTGAGTCGGAATACGGATCTCCTTTTGTCCAAGATGAGGACGAATCCATATACCCAGCCTCGTGCTTCTACAGATCTCGGGGTCCTGTTGTGTTCCGAACAGGTTCTTTGTCACTCTGAAAAAATTTGTCTTTTCGTTCTAAGAACTTTTTCTCTTCTTAGAAAAGTTACAGTTGGCCGTGAAACGATCCTCGGCAGGGAGTTGATCAAGAGTGTTGTTCAGGCTAATAGTAAGAGGATGTGTTAATCTTTGTACTTTAGATTTTACTATTTTGGTGAACGGATCTAGTGTGTCGATCCTTCGTCATATTACCCTCACTCCAGATTGTGAGAGGGGTACTGGAGTATTGACGAGTAGAAATCCTTCCGTTGTTCTTAAAGTGCAAGATTTTTGTTCTTCCAGACTAGCACGGGAGAAATAGGATATTCATAATGGCTTATGGTTTGTACCCAGTCCCCAACTCCTTCTCTTTTTCTACCACTAGACTATGTCTTGAGTACCTTTGAGGTTGTACAACCCCGTACGTCCCTCGGTGTTCGTAAAGATCTTATAGTTCAGGAGTCGCTCTGATTTAAGTCTCCGTCTGAGTCGTCTGTCTACCTTTTCGGTCTTTTGCTTGGGGACAGTGTCCAAGAAACAGGAGGTCCTCAAACGTCGAGGATGTATCGTCTCGTTAGTAAACAAAGGAATAGTGTACCACCCCCATCTCCTCCTCCCTTCCATAGATTTCTTCTTTTGTTTTTGTGTTTTTTGTTTAGTTGGGATTCCCAAATGTCTCTACCTGAAGACATGTCTCTATATCCTGGGTGTCTCGGTTTTTACAAATGATAGTCTAGAAATGTTTTCGAAACCTACCGTCGAGTCCATCCCATACGTAGAAGGGGTACCGAAGTCCAGGAGAACAGTCCGAAAAGACCGAGGTCTAAGACTGACCACTAAGATCGGGGCCCCGAGTCCATAGTGGAAGAAAGAAACAGGAAGGTTCGGACCTCTGTCATTACTGAAGAACGATAACGAGTAGAGACCTCACGGAATGACAGGAGAATCCGAAGTATCGAGAAAGTAGTGAACACATTGGTAACTCAGGATAGACCGAGAAAACACTAGGGTACCCGATATTGGACGGTCCTAGGAGAGAGGTATCCTAAAGGGTCCGTTCTTATGACCTCACCCAACGGTAAAGGTAGAGGTCCCCTAGAAGATCTGGGTCTCTAACTTCGACGTAGAGGACGTAACGTTCTTCTAAGAATATGGAGACTCGGTGTTCCTTTCAGGTATATTGGTTAATGGACGCAACTCAAAGGATACAAAATTTATGAGTCTCACCGAATTCAATAAGACCATCTAGGACGACCTTAATAGAGAGAAGATCAACCGACCCTACATCCTGTGACAATGGGAGAAGGGTCAGAACCTGTCGACCACTCCGTTCGTATGTTGACTGTTGGAACAGGGAACGACGACTGAACGTCCTTCACTACTTTATTTCCCTTTGAACCCAGGAGGGACCACCAGGTCACCGATTCCCGGGTATGAGGGTTACGTCGTCCGGACCCGACCTAGGGACCAGTCCCTTGATCTAGCGTGTACGACCTTGATTCTGGGTCATGTCGGTTTATCCATTTATTTATTAAAAAAATTTTTTTACCCCCTCTGATTTGTCATCGTACCTGGAATGGACTCATAACTCCTGTAACATTTCTTTACAGAAGTCGGGAGTTATCAGAAAGTCGGTAACACTGTCACCAGTCGGGTCGTTCCTCCTTAAGTCTTCGGTGAGTCATATTATAAAGGGTTCTGATTATAATCACATTGGTTTAAGAGGTAGTCCGATTCGCTCTTTTGTTTAGTAAGAAACAGTTCGCGTTTCAACAGTGAAAGATTGTGTGTTTTCCCTTTATCTGTCTGGGACACTTGACAGTCAAGTGAGTATTTAGAGTTCACACTTCGAAAAACAACCGTTTTTTCAGTTTATAAACACTTAAATATCAAGTAATTTAGCTAGACATCATACAAATTTAAGTACCTCAAAATAAACGTCTTACTTACGTGTGAACGAAGATCATTGGAACGTTATTTTTAATTCAGACAGGACTCAAGGAATCGATACCACATTAGCCATAGTCAGTCTTTTTTGAGCTTGATGGATAGAAGTCAAAATAGACTCAAATAAATGACGGAACGAACGTGAGTTTTTAGGGTATAACTCTCTTAATGGACACAAACATTCCAAGGGAAAGTTTCTTGTTTTCGTGAAGTTTCCGTCGTGAATGTCGATTATTTTACCTCTTATTTTCTGTTTTGACCGGTAAAACTGTAAGTTTCCTTTCTTTGTGTCTTTTTTCATTTGTAAAGATACCAACAGATTCTCACTACTTGGAACACCGTGGTTCGTTGGGTATAACCCTCGTTAAAGACTCATTCTTTTCTCTCTACATGATTTTGTCTAACTCTCCTTCACACAAGGTGTTGTTTTGTTCTAGTGTCCCGGGAAACCCAGCTGCCCCCGAAGTGTCCTACGGGAGTTGAGTTCAAAAGTAGATCTTCTCCTTCGAACGTCTGACGTCACGGACCCGGAATGTCACACAAGAAATCCGTCCTGGAGGTAGATCACCAAACTGGACTTTTAATAAGGGGTCGGAATTAGTGTGTGTGTGTGTGTGTGTGTGTGTGTGTGTGTTTAAGAGAACATATTTGAAACTTTTATCTTTTATCTAAAAGGAGAACAACGGACCGTCCCAAGGGGTACTTGGGTGGTTTGGGACAGGGAGTCAGAGATTCCTGACTTGAAAAGAATTGGAGACCTAAAACAGTATGTGATAGGTAAACACCGTTAAAGTAGGTCAAATGGAGACCCATGTGTGTTCCTTTCACTAAAGAATACTGGTTCTCCTTGTTTCGACACACTCACACATAACGCACACATCAGATATCTCACACATATACGTGACCCAACCCCACAAGACTCCTTCTCGAACCAACACCTTCTCACCGGGTACCGTTAACTATTTCTACCTCTATGTCCTATATTTAGTCATTCTTGTTGATTTCTTGCTTGCTTACCTATTACTGTATGCTCGTCTACGTGTTCACACGTCTCCACCCTGTCGTACCTCGGAGTGGCCTACCCCTTCGTCTCACACCGGCTCTACTCTGGTTTTAGTCGACCCTGTAGCCACCGAGTATCAGGACTCGTTCACTGGAGCTCAACGGTGTCGAGGGACGAGGACGGACCTCTTAGGATACCTGTCTCCCCGGACGGTCCGATGTGGGAACCCCAGCTTTCTCAGTCTGTGCTGTATCGTTGATTTGGTGGTGGTAACAATAGAAAACCTCTAAAGGGGGACCACCGAGTCTACTATTTTTTAGATGGACGTTACACCCTCTGGGCCCAAACTAGGGACCCAACCCTTCTAGGGGACCTCTTCCCTTACCGTTGGGTGAGGTCATCTTAAGGCACCTCTCCTCGGACCGCTCGATGTTAGGTACTCCGACGTTTGTCAACCTGTGCTGACTTGCTGATTCTGTGATATATGTGACAGTTGCCAGGAATGTGTGGACGAGGATGGACACACAGACACTAGTGTAGGAGCCGACTCGAAGACTGTCGGAGATAGTCATGTAAAACCTCTACAAAACCGGTGAATGGAGAACGTCAAGATTCACGATACTTAGAAGAAGAGGGTACACATATATTAAACATGTTTTAAACTACCAAATTCCTACGGCGGGGGGGGTTTTTTTTGTAGGGTCTAGAGATCCAAGTGATAAGACATTTATTATCCAGACACTGTCACGAATCGTGACCACATCAAAAGGGACAAGAAGTCATAAAGGAATGAAAGAAAGTAGGAAGTTACAAAAGGTCGTAGAAGAAGTACATAAGAGTGTATTGTAAGTTATGGCGACTCAGACAAAAGAGGTAGTGACTTAGATGGACGCAAAAGGTAATAAGTAAACACAAAAAGGAAAGATAAATACACGAAGAAAACAGACTGTAAGGAGGAAAGTCGGTGTGATTCTCGTCACAAAAATTTCCTTTAGATGTACGAGTAGTTCCCTCTTAGTCCTTTGTGCTGTACTCTTTCATCTACTTACTATCACCCACCCTTCTTCAGTACTTCCACACTTTTGTCCCTTTCTCTACGCTTCTATGGTCTCAAATTTGTGGGTAGTCGAAATCCCGTCACCGAAAGTCGAGAACACTCCAATAACGTGTAAAAATTTACAATCTTTACAACCGTCGAATCGACTCCACTTATACACTTTATCAAAAAAAAGTTTTCATACTGGTTTTGTTACAGTGAGGTGTCTGAGAATTTTACATTAAAACCGTGAGGTGGGTTTCTTTCCACCCAGATACAGGGGACGGGAACTTAAACTCACCACACACTGAGTCTCGGTTAACCTACGGCACTACCATTTTGGTTTCGATCAAGCCTTTTCCACTCGTAGGAAGACGGAGTAGGTGACTTTACGGACGTTGTCCCCGGAAGTAGTAACACATTCGTCGGGTTGATAAGACTCCGGTGGTAAAGTACTCCTTCAGTTTGATCAAGAACACTTCTCTGGTGGACCTTTTCGGGGTCTTGAATGTCTCTTCCTTTCTATGTTCCCTCTCTCGGCGGGCTCTCCAAGTCTGGGGTCGAAAGTCTGGGGATTACAAAGTCGACGTCAACGGTTTACTGACTTTGGTTTCTTTTCCGAAGTCTTGGTAGGTCTTTATAGGTCACATCGGAAAGACGGTTCAGTAACCGGATGTCTTTGGTTCTCTCCATCACTCGTAGTAAAATTCGGTGATTCGAGACCTCATTAAATGATGTGTCGTCGTCCTCAACCTTGTCTTCCTTTTTGTCATGGCTTGTTCAGTCCTTCGTTATCTTACGTCAGAGATGATGTGTTGGTGGGACAGAGTACAGATGTTTTTGTACGAGATACAGAAGGTGTCTAAGGGGAGTCGTACAAGGGAAAACCTCTACGAATTCGAGGTCATTTTTGAGAAAGAACCTGTGACCGGACTATAATACTAGAATATGGGAAGGGATGTCCCGGAGGGACTGGTTGATTCAATCACAAAGTAAATTGTCAGTAATTGCGTCGGTCGTCTTCATAAACCTAGTTGTAGATCACCGAGTGATCGGGGGAACTAAAGATTGTGGTAATAAGTTAATTTCTTCGTCCCGAAGAGCCACCTTATCGGTTAAGGTCTCGACCCTGTCCCCTTTATATTTCACTCAGACCTCCTTGTACGTCACGGTCTACTATTTGTTCTCGAGTTTTATTTTTGCTTTGTTTGTTGTTGTTTTCCCACCCCCCCCCTTCTTCGTACAGTTTTAAATGTTCAAACCCTAATAGTCTATGTGTGATGGTATGTGTGATGATAGTCTATATAAGTCGTTTCTAGAGGACATATCGTGTCCCTTGATATGAGATATGTAATATTATTGGATATTCCCGTTCTCTCAAGGTCTTTTCCGTTCTCTCCAGGTCTTTTTGTAGATAAAGACGAAATAACTGATACGGTTTCGGAAACTGACACACCTAGTGTTATTTGACACCTTTTAAGACTTTCTCTACCCTTATGGTCTGGTGGACTGGACGGAGAACTCTTTAGACATACGTTCAGTCCTTCGTTATCAATCTTGACCTGTACCTTGTTGTCTGACCAAGGTTTATCCTTTTCCTCATACAGTTCCGACATATAACAGTGGGACGAATAAATTGAATATACGTCTCATATAGTACTCTTTACGACCCGACCTTCTTCGTGTTCGACCTTAGTTCTAACGGTCCTTTTTTATAGTTATTGGAGTCTATACGTCTACTGTGGTGGGAATACCGTCTTTCACTTCTCCTTGATTTTTCGGAGAACTACTTTCACTTTCTCCTGTCACTTTTTCAACCGAATTTCGAGTTGTAAGTCTTTTGCTTCTAGTACCGTAGACCAGGGTAGTGAAGTATCGTTTATCTACCCCTTTGTCGTCTTTGTCACAGTCTGAAATAAAAACCCCCGAGGTTTTAGTGACGTCTACCACTGACGTCGGTACTTTAATTTTCTGTGAATGAGGTACCTTCTTTTCAATACTGGTTGGATCTATCGTATAAGTTTTCGTCTGTGTAATGAAACGGTTGATTCCAGGCAGATCAGTTCCGATACCAAAAAGGACACCAGTACATACCTACACTCTCAACCTGACACTTCTTCCGACTCGCGGTTTCTTAACTACGAAAACTTGACACCACAACCTCTTCTGAGAACGCTCAGGGAACCTGACGTTCCTCTACGTTGGTCAGGTAAGACTTCCTCTAGTCGGGACCCTAAAGAAACCTTCCTTACTACGATTTCGACTTTGAGGTCATGAAACCGGTGGAGTACGTTTCTCAACTGACTAACCTTTTCTGAGACTACGACCCTTCCTGACCCCCGTCCTCCTCTTCCTCTACTGTCTCCTACTCTGCCGACCTACCGTAGTGATTGAGCTACCTGCGCTCAGACTCACTTAGGGACCTCAACCACTACCTGTCCCTCCGGACCGCACGACGTCAAGTACCTAAGCGTTTCTCAGCCTGTGTTGACTCACTGACTTGACTTGACTTGACTATTCCCTTTCTTAGACTTTTTCTCATATATATATATATATATATATATATATGTGTGTATATATATATATGTGTGTGCACACACACACATTGACTTAGTGAGATGACATGTAAACTTTGATTGTGTTGTAACATTTAATTTTATGAAGGTAAATTTTATAAAAAATTTTTTATCCTCAGTTTGACTTTCTCGAAGATTACCGGTTTCGATCTTGTTAAAGTCGTCTTATTGTGTCATAATCTAATACTGGGTTTCATATTTTGCACAAGTACTTAGGGGGAGTACATTTAAGCACAGAGTTTACGTACGTACGAGTCAGCACAGACTGAGACACTGGGGTACCTGACATCGGGCGATCCGAGGAGACATGAATCCTAAAAGAACCGTTCTTTTGATCTCACCCAACGGTAAAGGAGGAGGTCCCCTAGAAGGACTGGGTCCCTTGTTTGACCACAGAGAACACAGAAGACTAAACTCTCCGTCTAAGAAATACTTGACACGGGGAACCCTTCGGTGACGAGTCACATGGATACACATATGTAGCAATACATATAGACATACGTTAGTATGTCTAATGTCAATGTAGTCTTTAAAATTACTGTCATTAACGAACGTATATAATGGTACACCGTCCAGGACAAGAATTTGTGACACGTTTATACCTAGTGGAATTAGGGATCTCGTGGGATAACCCCATCTATAATAACAATGGTAAATTGTCTACTCCTTGGGTTCCAGACAGTGTAGTTACGTGTTTAACTTTTCCTATGTTACTCATGTCGTGTAACATCCATGACCGTCGGTATTCTGTAGCCACCCCGTGACCGTGGAGTACGGACAGGTCGGTGACTTCTCGGTCCCCGTAATCACGTGGGAAAGTTCAGAGTGGTTTTCCGAGACTATATTAAAAGAGTTACAGTCGGATTCTGAATTTGGATTGTGGTTTTACGTTAGAGAGTTCTAGAGACGGTATGTTGGTTTTATCATTTATGGTTGTCACACTATTATTAATATGGCCATAACATACTTTTACTATGTCAAAATGATTTTACGTTACATCACAGAGTCTTCAACATACTTCAGAGAATTCAGAGACTCCTTTTACAACAATAGTTGGACAATTCATTTTTCTGTTATTTTATAGACGGCTTCGTTCTCTTGGTCTTTTAAGTGAGTTACCTCTCTGAATCCTTTTGAAGAGTTCGTCTTGGAACAATTGGACTTGTGACACAAGGGTCTTAAAATCGACTCAAGACGAAAATTCTCCCCTTTGTGTTGTCTTGTTCGACTTAAAAGCAAAGAGAACTTGATTTTGTTGTTAGTGTCGTAGGCCTCCAGAAGACCCAGTCTCATTTCAGTTCCAGGTCGGAGGTCGGGGATGGTGGTGTACGGACAATACAAAATCTTGTTTCTTATGACTGAGGGACCCCGTCTCGTCTCTCGTCCGTCACCTTTCCCCACCTTATGACCGATGTTTCATGCCCGCTCTATAGTTGGTCTTAGGAAATAACAAAGAGTATTGTTGAAAAAATCTTTTTCAAAATAATTGGGGTAAAGTGTATACTTGAGTTCCAAGTCTCCCCATTTTATTGAACGGATTCTAGTGTGTCGATTATTCTCTACACCTATGATAGACTTAAGTTGGTTCTGATCGAGGTTTCTGAAAGAGAAACATTTTGGTGTCGTTTCTTTCCCATCACTTTCTATATGTCGTCTGGGGACTCGAACTCCCTTTCGATCAAGATTTCAATCCCGGGGTCCTTCCTGGAACACGAAGATACTGTTTTACGTGTGGGGTTTGAGGTACAAACATTCTTCCTCAGTTAGGTGTTGATCCGTCGCCTACCATGTAGGAGGACAATGACCCAGTGGTGTCCTCTCCGGTCATTAGTTCTCTGTTCAAACGCCGTTCCTTATTGTTGAAATAAACCTTTTCAGTCGTTCGGTTCTACTACCCGAGTAGGGGTGTTTCTTGGTCGAACGGACTCAATCTTAAATCCAAAGAAAATATGGTTTTCTCCTCCCTCATCAGTTTGTAGAGGACCAAGGGTAGTCGAGGGATCTCCCCTACACAATTAAAGAAGGGGGGACATCAGTAAGTGTCCACCCTGACCAATCCTACAAACGACACTCGATTTGTTTACGTGAAATCGAACTACGAGTAATGGACCCTTCGTGCCAAGGGTCTCTACCCGGTAATAGGTATTTAATTCAAATATCCCTTATAGGAAAATCACTAATTGAAGATTTTCTTATGTTTTCCAAGAAGGGATAAAGTACGGATCCACCACCACCCATACTCGTGTTTTATCGATTGACCCTCTGTGGTGGACCTCTTCTTCTCTTACTCAAAGTAAACGTACAGGGGACTGATATTGGTACGAATGATACCCGTCCTATGAAAGGACGAAAAAGAGTAAAGTAAGAGTAATACAGGTTAAGTATTCTTTTGTGACTCTGGACTTAACGAATGGATTGATTGGATTACAGTCTCTCAGTCACAGCTCGGTCTATGAGACAAAGGTCTTAGGTTCAAGAATTAGTGATCCTTCTTTTGCGTTTCAAGTTTATGACTCTAAATTGGGTATAGTAAATCAGATAATTTTTATAACACAATAACGGTAATGTTATGACTTAAAATAAAATAAGATTATTATTTAAAATAATCATAACTCAAAATAATGATATCAAACTTAAAATCATGTTGATATTATGAACCGAACAATAATTATGACATAATATACATAATAAAATCATGACAATAAAATCAAAATACCGTTATTAATAGTAGAAATGTCGAGATCTAAAATAATAACAGAGTTACAAATCACAAAATCGTTATCAAAAAAAATTTAAAATAACTTCATATCAACTAAATTTTATCACACAATTAAAGACGATATGTCGTTTCACTAAGTCAATATGTATTTATAAAAATATAAGAAGAAGTATAACAAAAGGTAATACCAAATAGTGTCCTATAATTTATTATAGGACATGTCAAGGGACACGCCATACCATCCTGGAACAGTAAACGGGTAGGATATATATTATCAAACGTAGACGATTGGGGTTTGAGGATGAGGAAGGGAGAGGACGGACGGAGAAGGAACTGTCGGTGTTCTCACAAGAGGTATAGAGACTTAAATTATTGTCAAAATACCGGACGTATCTTTACCTTTTATTACCGTTATTACCATACTTAAGGTAGAGTACAAACGAACATAGTTTACTTCTTACTCATTTAGATCGTGGTCGTAGTTACGACGTTAAACCAAATGGGTTTTTGTGGACAAGTTTTCGAAAAGGGTTCACGGAGGGATTTGTTATTAACGTTTTCACCCTTTTTGATGTAAAGGGTCTTGAGAAACGTCGAGCCCATGAGTATGCTGAATATATCAGTTACTTCTTTATAACCAAACCGGTTTTTGAAGTAAGTCCAAAAAGGGATTCTAGAATACCCTTTTCATCTTGATTGAAAAAACAGTTGGGTTTTGTAGGTGAGTTAGAAATCTTTCGTTTTCACTGTGTTCTATCTCCTTATACTACATCACCAGTATGAAGTACTCTAGTCTAGACTTCGTGAACCAGGAAGGCCCAGCGATATTGATTTCAAGACCGTGGAGTCCACTAATTCTCGGTCTGTAGTAATCGTTTCCTTAAAGAAGATCTACTGAAGTATAACGTCGTTCTTCAAAGAGGAACGACACAAGAAGGTCAACACATTTGTAGTTTTGTTTAAAGGACCGGAAGTAAATGCACATTATTTGGACAATTACAGGATATTGTTTTGGGTAAGAACTTCAGTTAAGACAACAAATAAATAAATAGTGATTCTTAGAAGTAATGATATGTTGTGAGGTGACTGACTATCTGAAAACTTGAAAACTTCACCCTTTCCTATAAATCTCCAATTACTTAAACTTGATAAAGGATGACACTCTCTTGAAAAATCTCAGTAGAACTGTAAGTCGGACGAAAAATAGGGTAGATCCTTTCCTCCTAAGTGAAACCGACGAACTTTAGGAAACGTCAGGTGTTACGAGAGTAAACCGTACGGGATTTTACAGAAGACATCCTTTCGTAAACATATATGCGTAAATCCCAATACACCAATCTATGTAAACCTCTTATTTACGATTCGATTTATCAATGTATCGAATAACGTCTTAAAGAGTCTCGGAAAGTATATGGTTATAAGTATCTATTAGAAGTTCTTCATCATTCGATACGTAAATAAAAGGTTTGTAAACCACTTTGTAAAAAGAAAGCACTACTTAGAGGTTCTTAGAGACAGTGTGCTCTACTGAAAGTACTATGAACGGAATTGAATCACCTAGTGGTCTTCTTATCCTTAAAGTTGAAGTCTTATCTACTCACTTCTCCAAACCTTTGGTTTCTAGTAAGCCGGGGGATTCTATCGTAACCAGTACATACCTACACTCTCAACCTGACACTTCTTTCGACTCGCGGTTTCTTAACTACGAAAACTTGACACCACAACCTCTTCTGAGAACTCTCAGGGAACCTGACGTTCCTCTAGGTTGGTCAGGTAAGACTTCCTCTAGTCGGGACCTAATGAAACCTCCCTTACTACGATTTCGACTTTGAGGTTATGAAACCGGTGGAGTACGTTTCTCAACTGAGTAACCTTTTCTGAGACTACGACCCTCCCTAACCCCCGTCCTCCCCTTCCCCTACTGTCTCCTACTCTACCGACCTACCGTAGTGACTGAGCTACCTGCACTCAGACTCACTTGAGACCCTCAACCACTACCGGTCCCTCCGGACCGCACGACGCTAAGTACCCCAGCGTCTCAGCCTATGCTGACTCATTGGCTTGACTTGACTCGACTTGACTTCTATCGTAATGTCTTTTCGGTGGTTGAAGGGTTAGAACTCTAGTCATGAAAAAAGGGTTCTCGGGGTTGAGTTCTCCTTGGGACGACACACTAGACTCAACGACGGAGAGAAGACCACAAGGTCCAATAGATGACTATGTAATGTCAAGTAGGACTGTGAATCACAATGTTTTTATCATCTCTCTCAAGGATGTGTGGGTAGTGGGTTCCAAGAGATTACAATTGAAGGATATGTTGGAATTATGTACTGGTGTCAATTGATTAAACCATAGTACGAATAACTGATTTGATGTCTGTGATAATTTGAAGTGGTCAACTAGATGATTATTAAAAAAAGATGGGTTTCTAGGATCGGTTCTAGGGTGTAATATAAATCGACATTAAAAGGGAATCAGAGAAGGGCACACATTGTCAAATAGTGGAGACAGAAAGTACCAGAACCGTATGAAGACTGTTCATGATCAGTCGATAAAACATCCGGTCAAAAGAGTATTGACCTATCTCTATTCCCAGTTTGATAAGTGGACTATGGACCGAAGATTCTCCTTTTTCTCTTCAATGGACAGGAGAATTTAGGACGGTTCGTAAGGTAGTGACGTAAGATAACCAGTTTCGTTTCGTATTCAGGTGGGTCTACGTTCCCCTCCGCGACCTGTGCTCTACGGCTGACTGGATGTCGGTACTTTCTTTATCTACCACCGACAGAAACTTCTAGTAGATAGTGTTGTCCTAAAACTTCGTGTAAAATTTTTAGGTGAATCGTTCTGTGTGTTTTCGACCCTTAAAAGGTGACAGTGTGACTTGTAGAAATTAATATACTTTGGACAAATTTTATCCCGATCATCATTGACGAGACATATGAAATGCCCGACACCGTCGGTACCTCCTAACGATTCTAGTGGGAACTTTTTCTTTTTGAAGTGTCTCTTCATGTCAATCGGTTATCTAAGGTCGTCGGAGTGAAACCCGTAAACACTATCGTTAAGTACGGTCCCGGTGTGGGAGGGGTCCGTCGAAAATCGGTCACTGACTCATACCGTCACTTGATCTCGGTCCGGTAAAGACGAACAGTGTCCTAAAGAGGTTACTCTAGGAGGAGTCGAGTGTCTACGAAAAAAAAAAAAGTGTAGTATTGTGGGCGGGAGACTCTAACCTAACGTAGACTTTTAGTAAGATCTTGTCTGTTGTCAACAATTGATTAACGAAACCGGAACGTACGTGTTTGTACTTTTCGGCGTCAAAGTTTTGACAGTCTTACCCACAATCAAACCTTCTTTTAGGGTCTTTGTTGACATCCGGTGGGAAAATTGGAGATCCGTGGTTTACGACACCCTCCCCTACTTAGTCTCCGCGAGTCGCTGTAAAGGGTTCATCCTTCGTTTTCTGCCGATTAGGGTGCCTGAGTGTTTAGGTCGACTTCTCGGGTCAAGTCTACCGAAAGTCTAGTCGGTACTTAAGAAAATACTTTGTGACATAGTGGTTCCGAGAACTTTCACTTTCACTTCACTTTCAGTGAGTCAGCACAGACTGAGAAACACTGGGGTCCCAGATATGTCAGGCACCTTAAGAGGTCCGGTCTTAGAACCTCACCCATCGGAAAGGGAAGAGGTCCCCTAGAAGGGTTGGGTCTCTAGTTTCGGTCCAGAGGGTGTAACGTCCGCCTAAGAAATGGTCGACTCGGCGTTCCCTTCGGGTACCGAGAACTAGTATGACCTTTTCAAACTGTAGGTACGGAGACTTAGTTTTACTGAAAGTCCTTTTAGATTGAGATTGTCATTCAAAGTTCTTATGACTTTTGTGTGATAAAGTGTATATAAAAATAAACCAATATAAACTATCTCGTGACATAGCATTGTAAAAATATACAAGAAAGTTTGTCGTAATTTTGGTATCACGATTTTGAAATACAGCTTCAAGCTGACCGTCACAAAAAGGGAAGAATTCCAGATGACATAAAGTAGATCAAACTCTGTGGTAAATAAAAATTCTATATTTTATTCCCGTGTAGAATTTTTGCTTACCACAGGGTTTCATCTGTTTTATGCCATCTTGGTGAACTAAGAGAACGAAAAAGAACTAAGAGAATGAAAGAAGGATCTTGTGAAAAAAAAAGAAAGAAACGGATTAATGAGAATGGGTAGGAGACTCAAAACCGAATTAATAGTGAAGGTTCTTCAGAAGGAATTGGGCGGATGGGAATGGGAGTCTGATACACTCATGGGGGCGACACACAGAGGTGTTGTGCGGCAGGAGGTGAGAGTATTGAAAGAGTAGGAAATGAGATTACCACACATACGAAAAGATAGAGGAAGTGTCCCCCGAAGGGACCACCGAGTCTAGCATTTCGCAGACGGACGTTATACCCTCTGGACCCAAGCTAGGGACCCAGCCCTTCTAGGGGATCTCTTTCTTTACCGTTGGGTGAGGTCATGAGAACGGACCTTTTAAGGTACCTGACTCCTCGGACCATCTAATGTCAGGTACCCCAGTGTTTCTCAGCCTATACTGACTCGTTGAAGTGAAAGAAAAGAAAGAAAGAAAGTGTTCGATATTTGAGGAACTTTCGTCCCCTGAGGAGACAGAACGAGTGTCCCATGGGACGTGTCGACCGTGAGTTATTTCTAAGTAAGTTGTTTCTTATTTAATAGTTTACTTATTCACAGAGGTAACGTTCGTATAGATAAAACTTACCACTTCGTTATTCTTAAGATAGAGTGTCTACTTCGTGTCGTTCATACTCCGATCAATTGCTCTGACCGTTCCGATTTTACAATATTCCAAGGTGTGTTATTATCCCTAGAGACTGTAAATAACCCATAAATGACACAAGACTGGAGACACATACATATGAAAGTGACTTAAGAGTATCAGTGAGCCCCAATCCATCTACAACAATCATAAGTGTGAAATACTTTTCCCTTTACCCTCACGTTTCTCCATTTTTAAAGGATTCTATTACCACCGAAGGGACCATCAAGTCTACCATTTCTGACGAATGTTACGCCCTGTGGACCCAAAATAGGGACCCAACCCTTCTAGGGGACCTCTTCCCTTACCGTTGGGTGGGGTCATAAGAACGGACCTCTTAGGATACCTGTCTCCTCGGATCGTCCGATGTCAGATATCTAATTGTTTACTCAGTCTGTACTGAACCATTGATTGTGTATGTTCTCTCGATTAGTAACCACGTCAACTCTATGTTTGGTTCCGTCTGAGGGTTTTCAAGATGAGAGTTAGTGTTGTAATCTTTGGTCCATTTGACGTAGTGTTATAAATCGTTATCATTTATGATAATCCATGATCGTCTACTGAAGAATTTTTGGACCAAAGTTCGACTAGGTCCTGTTTAACGAAATAGAGTCACCTATATCTATGATTGTTTTTGTCTTAATTAAGATCATCCCAATTTTTCAGTGAAATTATGTTCAATCCTGGGGAGTTAAGAAATATGTGTCGGTTGAGAAGTTCACCGATATATTAGGACCCACTTAGTGAATTGAAGAGCCTTTGAGTCAAAAAAGAGATCAATTTTTTTCCACCCCATTTCGTTGACTTGGGTGTCAGGAGACTACCCCAAGCAGTGAAATAGAGTTTTGTTAATTGTCCATGTGGTTCACCCTCTCTAGTCGTCACCAATAGTAGGATACGGTTTATAACTTAAGCTCCTACATTGAATTTGAGGTCACAAACAAGATGTTTTAAGTTTATTACAAACCGTTCCACTTCCCGAGAACTAGGAGATGGACTTTCGTATCCAAAAGTGTAAAGTCGGTACCTAAAGATAAGGAAAGGATGATAATTGTTACAAACGTAATCACCCCCTCTCCCTTCGGGTCTGAACACAACTGTCTCAAGTTGACAACCCCTTTTCATGTATGGACCTCCCCCTTGTCACAAATTGTTCTTTGTTCCGTAGTCAGAGGTGGACTGAGTAAGGCTCGACCCGGAGGGAGACGACAGCGAAACAAGGTCGTGATCTAGTCTCCAAGTACACCTTTGAACAATTCAGTTCGTGATAGTTTTTGACGTCGGGTCGAGACGACGTCTCCTTTTGTTCTAAGATCGGTCTACTCACACCCTCGGTTCCGATGACCCTTCTCGACCTCTATGAAGGGTCCCGAGGTCCCTCTTTGTCCGGGCGTGAGAAGTCACAGTGTCCTGACGGCTTTGATAAATAAATAGGTTTGGAAACCCCTTACGAAAAGGTTATCCGGGACCTTAGGAAAAAGAAAAGAACTGAACCATTCTTCAATTTCCAGTATTATTCAATAAGCGTTCGAAACGGAAGTTTCGATCTAAGAATACAGTTCCTTAGGTCATAAGAGTCGGAAGCACTAACATGAACCTCGTTCTATTTATGCCCACTTAAAGAGTTGAAGAGTTTCCAAATCAAAGGAATGGATCGTTTACTTTTATTATTACGGGTGTTAGACGTCTAATTTACTCTAATCTTTCACAGGGATTGTATCTCACATGAATTATCTCCCTCCAGAAAATACTAAGGAAAGTGCTTCCCATACGCACACGAGTGAGTGAGTCAGTACAGACTGAGAAACGGTGGGTGGTCCGGGGAGACGGTACCCTAATAGGGCAGTTCTGATGACCTCACCCAACGGTAAAGGAGGAGGTCCCCTAGAAGGGTTGAGTTCGTGACTTGGACACAGAGGACGCAGAGGACTTAACCATCCATCTAAGGAATAGTGACTCGGTGGAACCTTTGGGAAGTATTTCCCATAGGGTTCTAGTTCTTTTTTTTTTTCTAGTTCTAGTTTTCTTTTTTTTTTAGGGTTCCTTTTTTTTAAAAAAAAAAAAGTAAATAACAGACGTGACCCAGAAACACATACCTGTCTGAAAGAGATCAACGTCGGTCACCCCCGATGTGAAGCAACGCCCCGTGTCCGAAGAGTGACGTCGCCAAAAGGAACAATACCTCGTGTCCGAGGTCCCATGTGTCCGAAGTCATAAACGTCGTGCACCCGAATCAACGGGGCGTCGTACACCTTGGAAGGGTCTGGTCTCTAGCTTAGGTACAGGGGACGTGTCCGTCCACCTAAGGATTGATAACCTGGTGGTCCCTTCAGTAGTTAGAAAAAAAAAATTAGGAGATTTTGGTTGGTTTGAACCCTTTCGTCGGGAAGATGAATCTCTAAAAGATCTTCTAGAAAAAACCATCAAATGTTATTAAGAAGTGTATTCATCTTGACTTTTTTTTTTTTCAACTCTATTTACATATCTCTCTATCTATTTAACGTAAAGGTTAAACATAAGTAAGTTGTTTGTAGATTTTCGTGGTCTGAACCTCATCCTATTATTGACGAAGGAAAAATTTCTTGAAAATCGAATGTTACTAAAGAGTGTTCGTAAATAAGTAAACTTTAAGGTAGTATGAAAAAAATTAACTCATATCAACTACATGTCTGTCATAATGTATTTAATGTCCATATGTTATATCACTAAGTGTTAGCAATTACCAATACACTAAGTGTTAACAATTTCCAATATAAGGTAGATATCAATAATATTTTATAACCGATAGAAGAGACACATCATACTATATAGAAACATCGAATAAAATATGTATTACCAAACAGGGAAAATTAGGGGATGGAGATCTATACCGGGGAGGAGGAAAGGAGAGGGGTGACCATTGGTAAACAAATAAGAGATATAGACACCGATAAAAAACAATATAAGTCATAAATAACATACAAAATCCAAGGTGTATATTCACTTTAGTATGTTATAAATAGAGAGAGAGACTGAATACACCTTTCTATGTCGTATAAAAACCTAATCTTCTTAATTATAACAATTTATGATGGGTTCCGTTAGATGGTAAGTTACATTAGGGGTAGTTCTGTGGTTATCGTAAAAAGTGTCCATTTCTGTAAATGAGTAGATAATCTCCATTCTCCCTTCAATATCGTCAGTTCACTCACGATCTTCTAGTATCAGAAATTATAGTCTATTTGGAGTTAAACTCTTAACCTAGACTATGGTCAAGACATAGGGGAACTCGTTCAAGGGAAAGACGTGGAGTAGACACTTTACCCTTATTATACGGATAAAACATCTCAATAACACTCCTAGTCTATTTTATTATGTATCTTCTATACCAATGTGTGTGACACATTGTATATCGAATCGTGTGATAGTCATAGTAGTACCAGAAATAATATCAAAAATAATAACAAGTTCCTCGGTTTGATCGTCTGAATCCCGATTTTGAGACCGAACGATTTAAGATCAGGTCAGAAAAGACGGTATGGTTATCAAAAGTTTGTAAAGTTTGTAATGGAGAAATTCTTTTGTCATAGCATATAACGAGTACACAGATATTGTGTCGTCTCCGACAATCTAAACCTCCTCCCTTCGACTTCACGGCGGACGGGTGAGGATGAAGGGTGGTGTGTCTGTCTATAGAGAGGTGTACACTGTGACGGAATTGATGGTCCAGTCGATGGACGTCAGTGGTGACGGATTCTCAGTGGTCCGTGAGCCAGAGTTGCTCAATTCGCCTGTCCATAAGTCGTCGCGAAGGTAAACGGAACAGTCCCGGTAAACAGAGAAGAGGATGAATGGAACGAAACGAGGAGTAAACGACAGTTAGAGCACCAGGAAACTAGTGGGTGGAAAAAGACTAAGTACCCGAGGCAGTTGAACTGGTGAAGGATTCACAATCGTTCCTGAACTCGGAAGGGCAAAACAAGACAGTTGATTTTAGACGAGAGGACCAAGTACCTGAGAGTAGGTGAAACGTGGGCAGTGACGAACATCCTCTCCCTTGTGAAGGTGGGGAGAGGAAGGTAGTACGTTCGAAAACGGTAGAGAAGGATCGAACGAGGGAGTGAAAAAGTTCTCTCCTTCTCAATAAATAGACTAACTAGTTTTAAGATCTAGTAAAAAGTGTAGTGTAAAAGAAACCCCAGTCTAAGGACACACGTCTTTCATGTCTGGGTAGATAGGGAAATGGAAGAGGTCCACTGACGTTCATCTGTAGGTCGTCCGGGTGACACAAAGGCGTACGTACGGATCCGTGCGATCGGAAAGGGAGATATATCAAGTCGTCCAATCTTTCTAGGTCTAAGTTCAAAAACTCTGGACTTCGGGTTGAAACAGAAATTCGATTTCAGTCCTAAGTCGGATCTTACATTGTCACTCCCAGTAACCTATGTGTGTGTACGTCCAGTCAACCTCAGGGTCAATTGACGATGAGGACTGACATAAAGGATGACCCTTTAGTTGACCCTCTTTTTCACTGACCACCCCTTCTAGATTCGGAAGGGCACGGGACCTGTTTTTTGGAAATTATTAGGGTGGAGTTTAGACTCGTGAACGTACTGGAAAGAAGAAATTCGGCCCGGGGGAAAGAGACGAGGGTTGACAAGTGTCCAGGGAGTGAGATGTCAGTAAGGGGACCACTTTGTCTTGTACCGTGTGTGGGGTCAAACACGAGGAGTCCGGGACTCGGGTTACACAGAAAGGGTGGTGTTTAGGTAGGATATGGACTTCAGAAGGTAATCGAGTTAGTCTTGCTCCATAGGGAGGAGACGAATGTATCGTGAATCGAAAAGTAATTCAATATCGTGAACGGAGTAAGTCGGAGAACAAGATTTTCAATGAATATTGTCCAGTCAGAAAGGGAGCTCTAACCTTCGTTGTGTTTTCGTCCCTCGGACCAATCAGTAAAGACTATGGGGGAGTTGAAGATGAGAACCCGAAACGTTTGATGTCTACGTGTTCTCATGTAACACTGAACCTCGGTTTATTACAGGGTTATTTGGACTAGTCTTCTTAATATATATGTTCTTGAAGTTCTATAAGTTCGACCAAAATCTTTTCCGTCTCCTTGGTCTCTAGTTTAACGGTTGTAGGCGACCTAGTAGTTTTTTCGTTCTCTCAAGGTCTTTTTGTAGATAAAGACGAAATAACTGATACGGTTTCGGAAACTGACACACCTAGTGTTATTTGACACCTTTTAAGACTTTCTCTACCCTTATGGTCTGGTGGACTGGACGGAGA
>SJYO01033645.1:14814584-14969910 GCA_006410555.1 Capra ibex | reverse complement strand
ATTGGAGTCTATACGTCTACTGTGGTGGGAATACCGTCTTTCACTTCTTGATTTCTCGGAGAACTACTTTCACTTTCTCCTCTCACTTTTTCAACCGAATTTCGAGTTGTAAGTCTTTTGCTTCTAGTACCGTAGGTCAGGGTAGTGAAGTACTGTTTATCTACCCCTTTGTCACCTTTGTCACCGATTGAAATAAAACCCCCCGAGGTTTTAGTGACGTCTACCACTAACGTCGGTACTTTAATTTTCTGCGAATGAGGGACCTTCCTGTCAATACTGGTTGGATCTATCGTATAAGTTTTCGTCTCTGTAATGAAATGGTTATTTCCAGGCAGATCAGTTCCGATAAAAAAGAGGTCATCAGTACATACCTACACTCTCAATCTGATACTTCTTTCGACTCACGACTTCTTAACTACGAAAACTTGACACCACAACCTCTTCTGAGAACTCTCAGGGAACCTGACGTTCCTCTAGGTTGGTTAGGTAAGATTTCCTCTAGTCGGGACCCTAAAGAAACCTCCCTTACTACGATTTCGACTTTGAGGTTATGAAACCGGTGGAGTACACTTCTCAACTGACTAACCTTTTCTGAGACTACGACCCTCCTTAACCCCCGTCCTCCTCTTCCCCTACTGTCTCCTACTCTGCCGACCTACCGTAGTGTCTTAGCTACCTGTACTCAAACTCACTTGAGGCCCTCAACCACTACCTGTCCCTCCGGACCACACGACGTTAAGTACCCCAGCGTTTCTCAACCTGTGTTGACTCGTTGAATTGACTTGACTTATATATTAATTGTATCATTATATATCTTATGTAAACATCGAACGTTTCTTATTAATATTTATTTCACTTTCAACGAGTCAGTACAGGCTGAGAAGCACTGAGGTACCTGACACTGAGGTACAGGTTAAGAGGTCCGGTCTTATGACCTTACCCATCGGAAAGGGAAGAGGTCCCCTAGAAGGGTTGGGTCCCTATATTGGGTCCAGAGGGTGCAACGTCCGTCTAAGAAATGGTCGACTCAGTGTTCCTTTCGGGTTCTTATGACCTCACCCATCGGATCGGGAAGAGGTCGTCTAGAAGNAACTGAGTAACCTTTTCTGAGACTACGACCCTCCTTAACCCCCGTCCTCCTCTTCCCCTACTGTCTCCTACTCTACCGACCTACCGTAGTGTCTTAGCTACCTGTACTCAAACTCACTTGAGGCCCTCAACCACTACCTGTCCCTCCGGACCACACGACGTTAAGTACCCCAGCGTTTCTCAACCTGTGTTGACTCGTTGAATTGACTTGACTTATATATTAATTGTATCATTATATATCTTATGTAAACATCGAACGTTTCTTATTAATATTTATTTCACTTTCAACGAGTCAGTACAGGCTGAGAAGCACTGAGGTACCTGACACTGAGGTACAGGTTAAGAGGTCCGGTCTTATGACCTTACCCATCGGAAAGGGAAGAGGTCCCCTAGAAGGGTTGGGTCCCTATATTGGGTCCAGAGGGTGCAACGTCCGTCTAAGAAATGGTCGACTCAGTGTTCCTTTCGGGTTCTTATGACCTCACCCATCGGATCGGGAAGAGGTCGTCTAGAAGGGTTGGGTCCTTGGATTGACCCCAAAGGACGTAACGTCCTCCTGACTCGGTGGTCGACTCGGTGGTCCCTTCGGGTCAATATTTATCCATTTATGATTTTCTACGAATATAAAATATTAATAACGAACGAACGTACGTACGAGTCAGCACAGGATAAGAAACACTGGGACACCTGATATTAGGCGGTCTGAGGAGACAGGTACTTTAAGACGGTAAGGGAAGAGGTCCCCTATAAGGGTAGGGTCCCTAGTTTGGGTACAGAGGACACAGAGGATGTAATCGTCCGTCTAGGAAATGGTGATCGCGGTGGACTCTTCGGGTTCAGAGGAGGTTCTTGAGTGGTTTTTGTGTTCACGACTTACAGACCTTTTACACGGGAAAACATTGTTCCAACGATGAAAGAGGGGCGAAAGTGAAAGGAATTCTGAGACTGTAGACTACTACCCAACCGAGATTCTTATCTTTGAGGTCTGTCTTTCCTCGGGTCGGAGACCCATCGAGACCTCTCTGATCCCGTACGACAACCAAGGAGACGGTCTCTGGGCGAAAGTTCAAACCAACTCCTCCGGGGTCTGTTACTCTGATACAAAGGTGGGCCGAAAAAAGTGAACAACTTACGTCCGCCCAGCCGCCTCGGACGTCGACTGTCGACACAAATGTTGAAGGGTAGTGGGAACGATTAAATACTTAAGACCCGGACCACGAGTGGGACTTATCTGCAGACGTCGTACCCTACCACCGTTCAGTGGGAACGTCCTCTCGGTATGTTGTGGACCCGTGACCACAATTAGTCCCCGTAACGTCCCGTACGTACCCCCACCCATTTTTCGCCGACTCTGTTATCTCGCGTTCGGAATACGTACTTCCAATTGGTAGGATTATGTTAAGTGACTACGAGAGTCTAAATCAACGGTGTCGAAACTTCTGAGACTGAGGACGAAATGTTTACGTGACGTGTAAAGTCTAATGTACGGAATTTTTCACAGGGGTTTCTACACTTGATTTTTAATACTGATGAAGGTGACTTTACTAGTTAATAAGGGACTTAGTATTCTACATAGTTATTTAGAATCGTCTCCCACATTTCTTCGTCGATGGTCTAGGATGCCATTAAGGTTTCTTCCTTTCCCCAGACAGAGTACAGGATTTTTCTGGATGGAGTAGTATCTGAGGTTGAAACCTTTCGAAATTGTGCCTTCGTCCCCTTTAACTTGATCTTTTACCGGAGTCAGAAGTCTTAAAATGAAAGATCTTTCTTTTTACAGATAAACACCATAACATTACTGTTCACTAATATAGGAGTTTGTTCCAACGAGACACACACTGATCTCAGTTTGTTTTTATCGGTCTTGTCTGAACGATAGTTTTATAAGTACTTCAAAATCTGTTAATGGTACTAATCTTTTTGAACCCAAAAGTATACATTTCTTTCATAGGGACAGAAAATCTTACGTTATCTAGATTATCAAAAACACTAATAGATTATCTTTTTTTAGGATATTATAATTATGGTCCACGGATTATCTTGAGTCTTAAAAGGATAAAGACCGACATAGTGTCGGTCGACACACTGGAAACTGAAGAGCGGAGGGGTAGATCAGAAGTGAAAGGAGCAGACGTTTCACTGTCATTGTTGTGGACCGAACCAAGGACGTAAAGGGTCCTGACAGCTAGAGATTGACTCTTACCTACCCTTTGACTAAACGTTTGTACTTCCTTCTTATCCTACTACTGTTAATATAAGATCTCGTCTGAAGAAAAAACAAAAAGACAACGACATCAGAAGGAAGGTTCCTTGGAAATCTTGAGACACAAAGTTTTGTAAAAAATTTCAGACAAGGTAAACCCTTACAAACCACCGTACCTCGTCTCTACATGAATACCCAAGGTAGGTTTTCTATTAAATGTTTCTGCCATTTCCTTATGACGGAAAATTTATATAATAAACTTTTTCCCCTTTTTTACTTTACAATCGGATTATTTCGTTCGTACTTCGTCTTAAATATTTTATCTCGTTTGTCACTCACTGTGAAATTGAGTTCTGTAGTCTACCTACACAGACCCTTCATTTGAACCACATACCAAAGTGTGAACTTTCTTGTACCTCGGTTTACGTAACTATACAAGGATCTTGTCAAATCTGACAGTTGTAACTACACTCTTTAGTGTTAAAAAGATACCTCAGTGTCTTAAAATGAGATGTGATAAAAGAAATGTCGACGTTCTGTTTCTTTCCACAATAGTTTTAGGACAATACTTTCCGTAATACGACTCACTTTCTTCTTTTTAAGTTTTTCAATGTGTACGATACCAAGGTAAGTACACTGTAAGAGTTTTTCTGTGTCGATATCACCGTCTCTGAGCTTCTCACCAGTGACCCCCAAGTCCTATCACCGTCCACTCGGATCTCTCCCTATCGTTCTCTCAAAACCCCCTACTTACTTGATATACCATAGTCCTGAGTCTACCACCGAACGTGTATCGATTCAGTGAAGTCAGAATAGACTGAGACGTTGGGATATCTATCAACGGGCGGTCCGAGGAGACAGGTACCCTAAGAGGTCCGTTCTGATGACCTTACCCAACGTACGGGAGGAGGTCCCCTAGAAGGGTTGAGTCCCTAGCTTCGGCGTAGAGAATGTAGAGGACGCAACTGTCCGTCCGAGAAATGGTAGTCGTGACTGACCCTTCGGGATGTTCAGACATAGACATAATTTTGAGTATCTTGATATCTGGTTTTTACTCAGTTAAAATAACATACTGACAAATTATTATTTAATTACTTTCTTTCTTTTTCTTTTTTATTAGTGTAATGACTTAGTATACGTCCTCTTGTGTCAGCAACCAAAGACTTTACAGTACCGACACAAACATTTGTTCGAACTGGGGTCTTGAAAAGTTGTAGTCACCCGTGTCTTCAGTAAAGTCCGAAATGAATGTTACTTCTACGAGTATTTTACCCAGACCTTACTATAGACTAAAAAACGTAAAGATATTTCAAGGGTTCACTATAGTTACGGAGACGTTGACGTATATTGTGAAGTCTTTCACATCCAAAAGATCTTAAATCAAGTACACTTCGTTAACACCGTTTATACACGAGAGTACGATTGACGGGTGTAGGGAATGAGTATTATCTCTAGTGATCAGTCAGTTTGTGTGAAAGGAGGACTCGGATCTATCCCAGTGGTCCGTCTTACGTCAACTCCCGTCTACTACGAGTTATCCCTTCTAACACACTCAACTTTGGATGACCAGTGGAACAGGACGTCATGACTACATTCAGAGTAGGTAGTTGTAACGTTTCTTAGGTGAACCTTATGGGTGAAAGAGAGAGGCCGGAATTTCAAGACCAAGGTTTTGAGACACAGGATCTGTTTAATCGGTATCAATTAATGTCTACATAGAAAAGAAAATCGTCTACATTCTTTTGGATAATTGAGGGAATTATAGTGTAACGTGGAGTCAAAGAAGTGGATGTTTTATTCTTATTATGACGATAGGGATTCCAACAACGTTCTTAATTGTTCTTTAATCACACCGAACGAATCTTGTCGTGAGACGGGTCTCACTCTGAGTCATTACCCATTGGCAATAGTATTAAGGAGTTCGTACGGATCGTATCACGGTACAGGTACCGTTTACAATTTCTTTTTATGATAAAGAAGAAGGACAACTAGTAACACATTTAATCTTAATAACTTTCTCGAGTCGTCCTTGGACGATTCTAGGTCTTGAACCAGTAAGAGCAACAACAACAAGTCAGGTTGAGAAACGTTGGGGTACCTCACATCGTGCGGTCCGAAGGGAAAGGAAGTGACAGAGGGACTCAAACGAGTTTGAGTACAGGTAACTCAGTTATAACGGGAGGTTGGTAGAGTAGGAGATAGTGGGGGAAGAGGAGGACGGGAGTTAGAAAGGGTCGTAGTCCCAGAAAAGGTTACTCAGACGAGAAGTGTAGTCCACCAGATTCATAACCTCGAAGTCAAAGTCGTAGTCAGGAAGGTTACTTCTCAGTAAGCATACGAATCATTTAATAGAAAAGTCGTCAATTTGAAAAAAGTAAATTGGAAAGTAGTTGAAGTAGTCAACCTTTAAAGAAACGACTAAAAGGTTTGGTATTTCATGTCAATTAAAATGCTCTGGTACCCGGACAAAACAATACGCAAAGGGGGACATAATGTTCTTCAACGACGACAACGACGATTCAACGAAGTCAGCACAGGCTGAGATACGTTGGGGTATCTGACCTGATACGTCGAGTGGTCCGAGGTGGTAGGGACCCTAAGAGGTCCTTTCTTGTGACCTCACCCAACGGTACTCCGATCAACTACGATTTCAAAAATTACACTCCAAAAAGATTTTCCTTCTTACTTTTAAGCTATATGAATAAATACGGTAACCAAACTCTGTTTTAGAATTCTTAATGAAAACACCTCTGTCTCCTTATCTTATACAATTTTTGAGTTATAGACTCTGGTATACGGTAGATGACTTACGGGAAGAGACGAGACAGTACTATCAAAGACAATATGTAAAAGGACCAAAATGCACACACGTGAGTCAGCAAGTCAGTTCAGGCTAAGAACCGCTGGGGTACCTGGCATGGGACGATCTAAGGAGACAGGTACCTTAAAAGGTCCGTTTTTATGACCTCACCCAACGGTAAAGGAAGATGTCTCCTAGAAGGGATGGGTCCCTAGTTTGGGAGCAGAGAACATAGAGGACGTAAAACCATTCACCTAAGAAATATGGTAATGTGGTGGTACCTTCGGAAGAAATACATATATTACAGTTTTTTAAGTACTGATAATAAATTACATAAAAGTCGAAATTTTCCGTGTTATCATATACACACTGTTGGGTGGTCCGAGGGGGCAGGGACCCGAAGAGGTTCGTTCTTGTGACCTCACCCGACGGTAAAGGAAGAGGTTACATACTTTCACTTTTCACTTTCACTTCAGCGAGTCAGCACAGGCTGAGAACCGCTGGGGTACCTGACGTCGGATGGTCCGAGGAGACAGGTACCCTAAAAGGTCCGTTCTCATGACCTCACCCCACGGCAACGGAAGAGGATATTGTATACATTGTTGTATGTTTATTTCCGATTCTTGTTAATGTTTTCTTCTTTTCTATAACGATATCTCTTCGGTTCTTCTTCTCATTTTGTTCGCGACTTAAACCTCGGTCTTCTACCACCACTTCGTAGTCAAGACAGGGAGACTTGAAAGTAAATAATCTTCATTATTTTTTACCCTACAATAAAAATATTAATTAAAGTCAAACCTGTAAGATATATAACTATTGTAATGTATTGTAAGTACCCAAAGTAAGTTCGTAATTTTTTTTTTAGACATATCAATAGGATTCATAGGTCCACTCTCGTTTTCTTTTTTTTTTTTGTTGTTTTTTTTTTGATATGATGAAGGTTTCAGAGCAATCCAATTATTAACTATCAAGTAAAAGTGGGCTCAATGACCAAAAGACGGTGACCTCCCGCACGCCACGAACCAACATTTGACAGGGAGACCCGAAAACGAGAGGACGAGTGTTGAAGTAAAAGTCAGGTAACGCGACCTTAGTCTCGTAGTTTCTTTGGTGGAGGGAGTAAACCGTCTCAATTGTATACTCTCCGTCCGGACTCTCTCACACACTCGACCGTTTCGGGTGTCTCTTTTTAGAGGAATTACACATACCCCGGTAAAGTTGACGGAAATAAAGGGGAATTATCAGCGGCGTATGTCGGGAAGTGTGGTGCCGGAGAGAAGTGAGTCAAGACTCACGTGAAGCCGCGGAGAGAGGAAGTGCACCGAAAAGGTTCCAGGGAACATAAAAAGTGTGCAGAGGTCGTCTCTGATCTGGGACCAGGAGAACTTACATCGGATCGTCCACCTTACCTAAATCAAGTGTTTGTTAGTCTCAGGTGAATGACCAGAGATCTTCTAAACGAGGTAAGAACTAGGTCCTCTGCTTGTCACGCCTTCCGTCTTCGTTACCGCGAAAGGTCCTTCGACCAAAAATGACTTTGAGATCACAGGTAACTCATGTTCCTTACGCAGGGTGGGAAATTTCTAGAGGGTCTGATTAATCCTCCTAATTTGTCTCTTACCGTCCCTACCCTATGTCTTACTGTTCAGAACTTCCTTGAAATCTTAAGAGAAAAATATACACTTGTTGACTTTAAGATACAACTTTTGTTAACCATTTAGGAAAAGGGTTGAATCTCTTTTACTCCCGACACTAGTTAATGAGTACAGACGGTACCCGTACCTGACCTCAATACTACACGTACCTAAATGGTTAGGATTAAAAGGTAAGATCCGGGTTGAAAAAAGAAAAAAAAAAAAAAAAAAAGTCAACCCCTTTGATTCCGGATTTTTTCCTTTCCTTAGATCAGCTCCAGTAAGTTAATTCACAGTTTCTTATTCAAAAGTTTCGTAATATTGGAATCCGTTTAGTCAGATCTCAATCTCCTCCCACAAAAAAGACAAGACTTTCGGGACTGACCAAGAAGGTGGAGTGGATCAAAAGGACCGTGTGAACCTGACTAAACAAGGTAGAAGACTTTTATAGGACACTAAAGAAAAAAGAAAAAGTAAAAAAAAGGATACGTTAATAGTGATGAATAATTTCTTATGTACAGTGTGCATATTTATTGTTCCGTATTTTACATTATTTATGAGTGAGACATTAGGTGGGGAATTAAATTCTTTATCTTCGATAAAGTTTGGTTCCTCATCCGAATGATACTCTAGACCCGATTTCAAGTCTAATTGGAGTTCTAATGTGGGGTCCCCGAGATTGTCGACCCCACTTTTACTCACCGATAGACACTTTAGTAGAAATTATTGCCCCTCGTTTTGTTTCTAGTTTAATTTTCAACTATTTTATTGTGTTATATTGAGATGATTGTTATCTCAATCATCCGAAGACAAACCCGGTCCGTTGTCAATGACGGTCGAAACTTTCTCTACGTAGGTCATCGTTATGAACTACTAAAGTACTTAGTTATTTAGGAATCTTCCTCTTTGTGTGATCAGTTCACTCATTTGAACGGCCTATATTTCGATGTTTCGTTGGACTATATCCCTTTACTAAGGGGTCTCTGTTCTTTGACTTCTAAGTAGGGTACTGAATGTCAGGGGCTTCGATTTCACAGCTAAAGAACAGCAAGAGTAGAAGGTCACCCTCCCAAGACGAGCCAAGAAAATGAACGTAGGAGATTTTCCCTACAAGTCAAGTGGGACTTAACTGAAGTCTTTAGGTTTCTCCGAGTTTCCGAGACGTCATGTTTATTTTAGTGGATACAGGAATAAGAAAAGGAAGGGAACACGTATACAAAGACTAAACTTTCTATGACCTTTCCAGACCCTGGATTAGTCTATTTGTCAAGGAGGTACTATGTCAGGGAAATGTTCCTTTCAAAGTTGTAAAGCAGAGAAGGGTTGTTATCACATCGGAGGGTGAGGTCACGGCACTCGAAGAGAGACACACTAGGCACAGGGAGTAAGAGACGTCACTAACGGTCTTTAGAGAATTAGAGGAAACCTATATTAGAGGACAAGATAAAATCAGAAGTGTAAAAGAAAAAAAGTTAGAGTTTTGTTCGGATTTAACCCGTTTCCACCAAACCAGTCAAATAAAAGTTTAAGTGGACTTCCCTTTAGAACTTTCATTAGTGCATTCTTCTCCAATCGAAAGAAGAGAAAGATAATTTCTCTTGGAGTCCCGGACTAGATCTGGTGGGGGGTTTTCGTTCTAGATCGGAAAAAAATTTCGAATTATGTTGGAAACTGAAAAAATTCTGGGTGGGGGGGGTTGTGTGTGTGTGTAACCTAGACGAGAGGTTTCTAAGACAATTTGATTGACATAAGGTATTTTAATTAAAATTTTTATTTTTACCTGGTGGTTGTTCTTGGATGGTATATCGGGTCCCTTGGATGGTTTATCGTGACGAGTTGTGACACATTATTGGATTTACCCTTTTCTTACACTTTTTCTCATCTATGTACGCACACATATTGACTGAGTGAAACGAGATGTGGACTTTGAGTTGTAACAATTAGTTGATAAGAGGTTTTATTTTTAATTCCGAAAAAAAATTCAGATAATGTAATTCTACTTTTATTTACGGATTATTGAGACGACACAAGTATTTCTGCTACATGGAACGGGACGGAGGTATTAAGAGTCAAAACGTTTATTACGAGGGACTTAAGAGAGGGAGGAGATTAATACTACATGTAACGATTCTTGAACCACAAGACACACTCAACAGGTAGTCTTCTAAAATTTATCTATTCCTCAGGACTGAAACGGGTTTCGGGATGGGGGTACTATGGTTAATGGGTCGATCCAACTTTTCACTAAATTGTATTGAAAATACGAGATGTTTGATTGTCATTTGAAGATAGTAAACGGATTGTGTACAGGACTCTAGAAGGGTTTAGAGGTTAAAGCTCTTGTGAGTACCGTAGATCAAAAGGAACCATTTACAAATAAATTGAAACGACACGTTAGAATAAAATAAACTAGGGGTGATTATTTTAGGGGAGGAAAAACTTTATAAGAAGGAAACCAAAGGTAAGAGAGTCAAAGGAAATAACCGGGGTGGAGGAGACGATTTTTAATTTCAGGAGTTTCCTGTCACGGCTCAGGAAAAGGAAAAGTGAACTGTAAAAATGGTGTTCCCAAGAGTGGGTAAGGGGTCTGTAGTTTCTGATAGGTATACGCCTACTGAGGGTATAAATAGAAAGATAAGGTCTATTGAGGAACTGGAGGGTCGGTTTTGAACGTTGACGCATAACGTACGAACACGACCCTATAGACGAAGTGTAAAGATATTAGTTTAAGAACTAATGGAGACAATTCGGAAAATAAGACCGTCGGAAGAGGTAGAGTCGTCTACAGTGGAAATAGATGGCTAAACGAGTTCGTTTGCGCTCAGTAGGAATTAAGAAGGAAGAGGGGGTGGTGGTAGAAGGGTATAAGTCAGTTAGTGTTTTAGGAGATTAAGGATGAAGATATATATAGAGTTTAGGTAGGGGAGAAAGGGTAGTAACGGTAAGGGGTTCAGATTCTACGGTACTGGAGAAGACAGAAGAAGATTACGTATGCATGTGTTCGTAATTTATGTGTTTCGTCGGACCTACTAGGAAATTTTAATATGTGGTCTAGTATAGTGGGAGACCGTGGTTAACGAATTTACCGAAAAGACGGGACATTATTTTAGTGTCTAGGAAAGGTCCCGGGTGTGTTGTACGAGACTAGAGCAGTAGGTGGAGAGATCGGAGTAGATGGTGAGAGGACCGTGGGTGAGACGAGTCGGTGGTACATAGTTTAGTTATGTGTCTTTGGAATTACTCGACCTTACGAGGCCCAGTGACTCCTTATTCGTTTCGTTTAAAACACAAAGGTGAGAAACCCCTACTTTCAGAAAGGGCTTTCACCCTTGGGAGAGACGATGAGACTTACAGTTCAGTCGTTTTTTATTGTCATTACAAGAAGTATTTGACTTTTATACTGTCCGGAAACCGTGGTAAAAAGTGGTCATTATTCACGTGCTCAATGACAAGTCACATCACCCATTTCCACTTTTCCGTATCCTTACTTAAAATGGCAAAAGTGTTTTAAGTGACCCCACTGAAAACGATACTAATACGAACATAAAAACTCCTTTGATTCGATAAAAACATCGACAGACGATTAACCGGAGAACGAAAATTATCACCTTATACCCCTCTATAAGAATTATCAATTGTGTGTACCGAGTAATTAGGGTGAATCAGATCTGTCGAAAGTAGACACCTACATATACATAAACACATACGTCGAGACACAGTACCCTTTCAATAAATTCAAAAGACTGGGAGTCAAAAGAGTATGTATTTTTCCCTACTATTTTTAGTTCCAACAGGGTTCAGATATACTTCGTAAATCTTGTCATTCGGGACTTCAATTATCAATAACAATCGTTGACCTCTCCCTTCTAAGTATTTATTTAGAGGAATTATAAAACCGAATGAAAGAGGTTTCGGTTCTAGTAAAGTGAAACGATAATGGTTGACATTTTTAAGATACATTGATGATATATTAAAGAAAAAAGGTTACTGTAGAAACAGGAGAGGTTTTATCTGTAAGATCCTAACCTGTCACCAATCCCTCTGTGGTAAGAACGATGTTACCGGCACGAAACCCCGAAACACTTTAAGGAAAAAGACTTGCATTTATGAAAATTTTATCTCACGACAATAGAGTTCCAGACCGGGGACCCAAAATCTATTCGACCCTGAAAGGTAGTCAGAAGAACGAGTACCATTTGTAGTAGAAAGAGTCTTACGTGGGGCAGAGAGAACATCCGGAGGTTTGTTCAGTCTATAAGTTTGTCTTCCAAGGACTGTGACGGCGCTTCTTTCTACTGAGACCCTCCCTAAAAGGTACAATGTGGTCTAAACTTCCGGTTTCCCAGTCGAACCCGTTGAGCTCAGGAGGTAGTTATTAAGGTCGGTCCTGTCCTAGTAGTTAAGGGAAGTAGAATTCGTTCTGGACCCTAGTGAGACAATCTTCGACTCGGTTACCGGAGTCTATTAAATTGTAAGAAGGGAAATGATCCAATAGGAGTTTATCTTGTAGTACCCCGGTAGATTTCGGTCGTTCTAAATTTCCTTCAACCTCTCAAAGGTCGACATATGTCTTTTGTTGCAGAAATGACATACCCTCTATTTACACTTCCCCTCTCCAGAGAAATCTTTTTACATAACTTAGAAAAATTCCTCACTACCATCCCCAAGTCTACAGTTTTCGTTTTCGGATGCATCTCTTCTGTTGGTGCACTGATAAGGAAAGTCAAGGGTATTAATTGAACACGACGTTTAGACGTATTTGCTTACAATACTTTGTCTTACACTCTTACTGAGAAGGTAAAGATGTTTACTCTGTAAATACGATCGTTTAATATCCAGTAACAGGTTTACGATTGGTATGGTCTTTAGGAATTTATGCTACTAATACAGTGGACAGAAATAATCGTAAGTAAATATTTGGTCTCAGTTATTTGAGGATCAATTACACATTCTGTAATTTTCTGGTTAATCGTTTTTAATAGATGTGGTTTTCTCGGTGTCTATTTGGACCAAAGTCAATGATTTTCCCCTTTTGTGGGTGTACACTTTGTTTTGTTCATACTAGACATTAAAATCTTCTTAACCTTTGTCGCTACAAATTCCCTTTGGTCAACAACTGACGGGCCGTTATAACCATGTTGTGCATGATGAAACCCCAAGTAAGACATAACCACTGTTACACTTTCTCTACACTATATAATTGTAATGCTCCTCTAGAGACAGGACTACTGTCTCAGAGTGTACACGGAGTTAAACAATACAATTTAATTAGATTTTCTCTTGTCCTTAAAAAGATATTTCCAAACACAGACACTCCTTAATTAAAAGTTGGAAGGTCGAGTGAAGGTACAGACAATCGAAGACAGTAAAGGAGAGGACCCAGGTCTTCCTCCGGACGGACACTTGACTTTCTACTTCTCCTTCCGAGGGCCAAACCCTACCCGTGGACGAGACCAGTGTACAGTACGACTTTCGGTTTTATAATACCGAGAACTTAAAGGAAGATGTACTAGGATTTCTTCCTTTATGTTTCTCCGTCTGTGTTCTTAAATTACATTAATACTCCATAGTAAAACAGAGATTGTCTAAATGTCTCTCTACTTTTTTTAACGAGTTTCCTCTTAAACGAAGTCTTTTTTTCTGAACTTTTTAGTGTGAGTTCGAAAGCTAAAGAGAAGAAAGAAACAAGTGAAGAATGGGTAGAGAGGAAAGAAACTAACCGGAAAAAAAAAAACAATTATATAAAGATTGAAAAATGTAAAAGTTCGCGTTGTAGAAAACACCTTGATTTGACATCATAAGTAAATAAAAATTAGTCTTCCGTTACGTATTATGAATAAGAGGACTTTGTATTCCAGTCTGATAATAATAATTAAGTTGTAAAAAGTCTGACTACTAAACTTTATGTTTAACTTTGACAGAAGAAAATTTCGGTTTAATGACTAAAAAAAGTTTTTAGTTAGAGGTATAAAAATTAGGGTCCGGGGGTTTTTCCATTATTCGTCGACTAAAACGTAATCTTACAGTAGTCGTGAAGACCGACCAGGAGACGAAATAAGAATTCGAGAAGATCCAAAGATGTGTTTCCGGTCGTGTTGTTCCCTTTGGGAGGGATGGGGTGTGAAACTTAAAATTCCTCATTTGTGAATCCGGCTGTGTTTGTTGGTACTTGAAAGAGTTAGGAGAGAAGAATAAAGGGTATCTTTCGTCCTCCTACTATTTCCGTTCTTCCTGTTTCTACTCTACCTTGGTCCTACTAAAAGTTTTTTAGTTTAGATGATTGTAGGAGGAAGAGTTTTCGGAAGCACAGCTGAGTGTTGGTTTCCTGGTCGTGTTGGGGTCTCTGTCTTTAAGTTTGACTACTGAAAACTCTATGTTTGACTTTTGACAGAAAAGAATTTTCGATTTGATCATTAAAAAAAAAAAGTTTTAGTCAGAGGTATGTTAGTTCGCGGCATGTGGGTCGGAAGGAGATAGAGAGGACAGTAGGTTAAACGAGGTCGATACGGCAGACGACCGCGAAAAGGTCTGTGTAAGACAAGAAAGGACAGGTCAAGAGGCTGAGAAGTGTCCACAAAATGTTTGGCACTGACCAGAAGTATCGTAAACAGAAGAGCGGTCGCCCCTCTTACGAGTGAGGACGAATAACAAAAGTCCACAAAAGAGTCAACTCGAATACACACGTAAATTGAGAAACTCCAGGGTACTTGACATCGGACGGTCCGAGGAGACAGGTACCTTAAAAGGTCCGTTCTGATGACCTCACCCAACGGTAAAGGAGGAAGTCCCCTAGAAGGGTTGGGTCCCTAGTTTGGACACAGAGAACGTAGAGGACGTAACCGTTCATAAATGGTGATCGTGGTGGACCCTTCAGGAGTTCAACTCTAATAACTTGTCATAAATTTCAGAGGTTGAAACAGTCACAAGAATGTGACGAATAATCATCCGATCCCTCAGTACACGTACCTATTTTATATATATTACATTGAAAAGTTTCCTCCTTTAAAATATAAAATTTAAATATAACCGTATATCATCTAGACGTTATAACATAATCAAAGTCCGTATGTCATTTCACTAAGTCAATATGTGTACGGATAAAGAAATGTCTAAGAAAAGGGTATATCCAACAATGTCTTATAACTCATCTCGAGAGAAACGATATCTCATCCACGAACAACTAATAGATAAAATATAAATTATCACACATATACAATTAGGGTTGGAGGATTAAATAGGGAGGGGTGGGAGGTAAAAGAGAAATCCATTGGTATTCAAGCACACGACACTCAGACAAAGACAAAACATTTATTCAAGTAAACCCGAAGAGTGAAAGGTGTTACTGGGTGTAAGAAGGATGTCTCACATATGGAGAGAATGAAGTATGGAAATTTTTTTTTCAAGTAAAGATAATAAGAAAATCGAAGGTGTGTATCCACTATAGTATACTATAAACAGACTGAATGGAGTATCTTATTCTTAAACATAAAAGTACATAAAAGTCTTCACCTCAACAGTGGGACCGGATCGTTGAGGTGGAGACTTTTAACTAAGATTACTTATTATGACATCTCTGTGTTCGTTCAAATAGTATCATTACGAAGATGATGGTTTTACAATAAAATTTTTTATTTTTAAGGGTAGTCACTCTCTAAGTATTTGATTTACTACCGAGTAATTATGTTACCTTACCTTCGTACACATGAGTTAGGTACACCCTGTTACTTTCGATTTACTTTATTTTCATAAACGTCGGAACGTCTTCTTTCCGTCAATGCAGTTATTTAATTTTTTTAACATCAGACGTATAATATTAGTGAAAAATTTCTCTTCATTACACAAAATAAATATCTTTACAGATCTTCTCATACACCAATAAAAAGTAATCAACCCATTGACAAATTTTACAAATTTATTCTATGACACTTCAGTCCATTTATGACATGGGACTTTCCTTGTATAACCTGCCGGTTTCCGTTCCGAAAGGTCCTTGTTTGGTTGGGTCTGTTTTTGGTCATCCAACGTTCGGAACCTTTTCAGATTAGATACAGACACCGAATTGGGTTCCTGCACGTTCCCCTGAGGGGTGGTACCTTTCGACTTTGTGGGGTAATGTATTCGGTGTCAGCAGGAATGTAGTCGATTATGCACAAAATTTCTTTCTCTTGAAAATAACCAACACAAAAAAGAAAAGTCTTGAGGAGAATAACGTGGGTAGAGTGGTGGGTGTACGAGTCGACTTAGTAAAGTAGTTCCACTCTTACTTTGAGAAAAGGATGTAAAATGGAGGTTAGGGTAAAATTGCCAAACTTTAGGTAGGTAGTTGGTCTTTTTAGAGTTGATTATGTAGAATTTTTGTTTGTCTTTTCCATTTGGCTTTCGACTTAACGTGAAAGAACCTGTAAAGTAGGGGTCATCTAAAAAGTTTAAGGTACGATCCAGTACTAACCCATCGAAGTAACTAAGTGATGATTGGTCAGTGGGCTACCGAATTTTGTCTCGAGTGTCAGACACTTTTACCTCTACAATAGTGGTTTCAGTCCCCGGACCCTCTGTCGACCGAAGAAAATGTCTTTGACTGCATAGACCTTCCTCTAAGTCGGGTCGAAGACTTACATTTGTCCTTAATCAGTCCATCTTCGTCTTGTTTATTCGTGCGACTAACTCTCTAGAAAGGGTTTCTCGTCCGGGGTTTCTCATCTTGTGTGTGGGTTTGGGAGGGACCCCAAAGTTGGTCTGAGTTCTCAGGCCTCGTCCTCCTGTCCGAAATCTCATCTGTTTGGACTGAATCTTATGACTAGGTCGGTCGAGGATTCTCATACACGGTCCGTTTGACGTTTTGAGAGACTCCGAGTCAGAAGGACGGTCCTTTTACCTACGTTAACGTAGATGGAGTGTCCCAACAACCCTTATTGATCTCGATTTTGTCCTTGAGTATTCCGGATCGTGTCGTACTTACGATTTGTTTACCACTATGACAATAAACTTCTCTTCGGTTCGTCCTATGGCCTTTGTAGGAATTCCTTCTCTTCTAAAGGTTTGCAAGAGAAAAGTAAAGTGTGGTCGGTTACAAACTGTTGCAGGTCGGTCTCATCTTCCGTGGTCGACTTACGTGAGCGAGGTAGGTCGATCTCCAGTCACAATGTGGTCAGAGGGTCTCCTTCTTTCATCCCTAGGATAAAGCTCTCTTAGGAAGACGGAAAGGTCGGAGTACGGACGGGAAGTCACAGAAAAGGATGTTATCAGTTCTACTTAAGTGGTAGTACTCCTTCGTAGAGGTACAGTAGTCTCTTTAAGTAATTGAGGAGTGAGTACCAACACTAACTCCATGACCTCCGCGTCCAGATTTTTTATTTCCCCCCTTCCCTAAACTTTCTTATTCTTAATGGTCGACTTAGACCGTAAGAAGTGCCTTCCAAGTAAACTCAACAACCTCGAATTAGTATTTGGGTAATAAACCTTTAAGTTTTAAGTAACTACAAGTCCCTGGACCGTAAAAAGTCGGTAGGATGACGGACGGTTTACTCTAGGGTGAACGAACTTACTCCGATCTTTCCTCTAGTGACAACAAAGGTCCCCGGAATGACCCAGTAAAGGGTAGTGGAATATACGGTCACGTTAGACAAAAAGGGAGAGACAGAGAGACAGGGAAAGACACACTCAGAGAAACAGAGAGACAGAGATAGAATACAGAGAGAGACAATCTGTGTGTGTGTGTGTGTGTGTGTGTGTGTGTGTCTCAAGGGGTCCTCCTACTATTTTCGTTACCGATTTCGTTTCACTGTTTGTCGCAAAGACCTCGTTTTCCGAGTGACCGGACCTTCTTTAGAGTCTGTAGCACAGGGGATAGACAGACTATGCTAAAGTAGATTTTAGGAAGGGTCGACTTACCTCTAGTCCGGTCAGATTTACTAACGGTGCTTCAGCTAGGAAGGAAAAAATGACGAAGTAAGTAAGTAGGCTGTTGTACTTAACTAATTTACGATTATTGTTATTACTCCACAACCTCTTCTGAGAACTCTCAGGGAACCTGACGTTCCTCTAGGTTGGTCAGGTAAGATTTCCTCTAGTGAGGACCCACAAGAAACCGTCCTTACTACGACTTCGACTTTGAGGTCACGAAACCGGTGGAGTACACTTCTCAAGTGAGTAACCTTTTCTGAGACTACGACCCTGCCTAACCCCCGTCCTCCTCTTCCCCTACTGTCTCCTACTCTACCGACCTACCGTAGTGGATGAGCTACCTGCACTCAAACTCACTTGAGGTCCTCAACCACTACCTGTCCCTCCGGACCGTACGACGTTAAGTACCCCAGCGTTTCTCAGCCTGTACTGACTCGCTGACTTGCCTTGACTTGACTTGACTTATTGTTACTATTTTCGGATGTGAACAATTCGGGGATGTTACGTGATTCATACGTGACGGTTCCACCGAGACGTCATCTCTTAGACGGACGTCACGACCTCTACGTCCTCTACACTCAAGTTGGGAACCCAATCCTTCTAGGGGATCTCCTCGTGTACCGTTGGGTGGGGTCATAAGAGCGGACCTCTTAGAGTACCTATCTCCTCAGACCACCCGATGTCAAGTAGCCTAGTGTTTCTTAGCTTGTGTTGACTTCGTTGATTTGTGCGTGGTTATTCGTGGTTCGTATTACCACCCCTTTTCTCCGTTCCACGGGTCTCGGTTTCCAGAGAGGATCTATAATTTATTTATCGATGTTTGTTTCTATATCGTAATGTCGGAGATTCGTCACGACCCTTCCTCAAGTCTTTCGACATTTACAAGTTGATCTTTGGACCGAAGTAGATCCCTTCTGGAACTAAACAGGTCCCTTGATTTCCTTCCAACACAGGAATCTCGTTCACCTCGTTTTCGGATCTCTTCACCCGAACCCGACCTGGTAGGACTAGAGTAATTCAAATCTTTCCGAAAACAGAAAAAGGACTCGTCACTCTTCTGTGACTTCCTGTAGGTACCTTAATTAGAATTTTCTTCCGTCTGTCGTACCTCAATCAAATATCGGTGAAGTAGTCTCAAACCCGTCGACCTCAGGTCCGGATTTCTGAGTCGGAGGAATTACGATTTGTCGCAGTGTCTATCCATTATCAGATATGTGTAGGGGGAAGGGTCGGTGGGAAAGAGTCTCCGGTAGATACTACTTGTTGTTAAACTTAGGTTGTGTAAACAACTCAAGAGGGGGGTAAAGATAGGGTACGGAGAGGAGTACTTCGACTCCTCTCCGTTTATTAGTTTTATTCTATACCTATTTATTAAGGTTTGGTTCCGTTTTATAACGTACCTGAGACTTTCTCCATGACTTTTCCGTTGGTTTTTTCCTATCGTCTCGAGTTGGTTTTCTATGTCTTGCCTCTGGGACTGAGATTCGCCACTGACACGGTGAATGATGGGTACACTAAGACCTATCCAGTCAAGACACTCAAATTTAATAGGACTACGGGATTCTAACTTAAGACACATGGTTTTTCTAGTAACTCTGTAGAAGGAACCTAAAAATTCAATTACCAGTTAAACGATTTCAATGTGAAAATTTGTAATAAAAGAGGAACCTAAAATACAAGGTGTATTTTTTCGTTGTTTATAACAAAAGATCAAATATTCACCTCGTTTAAAATTCATAGTGAAAAGAATCAGTGAAAATTTCTCGGAAAGTAGTTATGAACCAATGTAAATTTTTGAACCCATTACCCTAAGGAAGTCTATCAAATTCGAAGCAAATATTAAGTTAAAAAGTAAAATTCTTCTAGTTGACAGACTGGTTGTTTATGAGGGTTTATCAATTGGACTATTTAATACGAATATTTACACTAACTGTACTTAAAGGTGAATTTCTATATAGAGTTATTACAGTTAATATGTAAAATTTAATCTTAATGTTCTTATAGTAAAATGTTCCAGTTTAAAAGAATTTGTAATGTTCATATATTCCTATGGTCTTTACCGGAGAAGGAATTATGCTTTTATAAATATGAGATCAGGACTAATGAAATTTGTACATATATACATTATATTTTGAAGGTTCCTTACTTTCTACGAACGGGTCATTTTTTCCGTTGGTATGGGGACAATTGACTTTAACAGAACGTGTCTCGATAAACCGACCTGTTCTCTAACCCGAGGAACCCACCACGAAAAACATTTTTGATTCTTTTGATAATTTTGATAATTTAGTGGGGTTCCTTCATACCCTAAACGTTAGAGTCGTAAGAACCCTGACGGAACTACACTGCAGGACTTGAGTTAAAAATCTCCAATACAGTTACTTAGACATTGAAGTTTTCCCTGTGTCAGTGTGACACCCTGAGTTCAATATGTGTCGGGGACTAGGACGGAGTGTTTACAGATGAGTTGTTTACAGACTTTGGGGTTAAGTTGGACTAGAGAACTAATCTAATGTTCAATAGAAACCGAGGATTCTAGAGACGACCTCTTCCGTTACCGCTGGGTGAGGTCATGAGAACGGACCTTTTAGGGTACCCACCTCCTCGGACTATCCGACGTCAAGTACCCCAGCGATTTTCAGCCTGTGCTGACTCACTGAATTGAAAATGAGAAGTGAAAGTGCGTAACCTCTTCCTGTACCGTTGGGTGAGGTCACAAGAACGGACCTCTTAGGGTCCCTACCTCCTCGGACCACCCGACGACAGATACCCCAGCGTGTCTCAGCCTGTGTTGACTTCACTGAATCGTCATCGTCGTCGTTCTAGAGACGTCCGGAGAAGGTAGATTACAATATCTGTGAAATTGCATTATCTTAGATTTCGTTACATTTACAGGAAAGATAAATTGAGAAATGTCTTAGGATGTAAGAAACCGACGACTTAAATCAACGTAGTCTACTAAACCAGACTGAACATTAGTATCAAATGTTTCGGTCAGATCGTTAGAGTTGAGAGACCCGGAGAGAGAGGGATACGAATCACAGTGTCTAAACGACTCTTAATTTACTCTTTTTACGTGTCCTTTCATGAAACACTTAATGTTTCACGCCATGTTTATGATCACGGGTGGTCTCCACCCTCTCTATAACTTTCTTACTTAACGTCCGTGGTACTCTTGTAGCTCTTTCCTCACTAATGAAGGTAGACCCGGAAGTTGTCTCGAAGTCTCTTTTACCTCGTAAATCTACCGACGGTAGGTGGTACTGATCACAGAAGAGTGGTAAGTCCAAAGTCGAGTTTATAGTAGAGGAAACCCTCCTCCGGGNTCAGCCTGTGTTGACTTCACTGAATCGTCATCGTCGTCGTTCTAGAGACGTCCGGAGAAGGTAGATTGCAATATCTGTGAAATTGCATTATCTTAGATTTCGTTACATTTACAGGAAAGATAAATTGAGAAATGTCTTAGGATGTAAGAAACCGATGACTTAAATCAACGTAGTCTACTAAACCAGACTGAACATTAGTATCAAATGTTTCGGTCAGATCGTTAGAGTTGAGAGATCCGGAGAGAGAGGGATACGAATCACAGTGTCTAAACGACTCTTAATTTACTCTTTTTACGTGTCCTTTCATGAAACACTTAATGTTTCACGCCATGTTTATGATCACGGGTGGTCTCCACCCTCTCTATAACTTTCTTACTTAACGTCCGTGGTACTCTTGTAGCTCTTTCCTCACTAATGAAGGTAGACCCGGAAGTTGTCTCGAAGTCTCTTTTACCTCGTAAATCTACCGACGGTAGGTGGTACTGATCACAGAAGAGTGGTAAGTCCAAAGTCGAGTTTATAGTAGAGGAAACCCTCCTCCGGGGGACAGATTTCGTTTCGAGGTAGAAGTTACAGGGGAGGGAACAGTAGGATGGACGACCAGAAGTGTCCCGTAAATAGTGAGAGAGATTAAGGGATTAATGGAACGAATAAGTAAACAATAAAGGTAACACGGGAGTGATCATGACTTCAAGGTCCTCTCAAGTTTATACAGACACTTCAAAACGTAACACAGTAGTATAAAATCCGGAGACCATTTATTATCCGTAAGCTATTTAGTGAGTAAAGAAGTTGTTTATCGGTAAGTTTCACATAGTGTCAAGTCAGTATTTTTTTCTTACTTTATTACGGTAAACGTCCCTGTACCTACCTGGATCTCTAACAGTATCATTTACTTCACCCAGTCTGTCTCTTTCTGTTTATAATATACTATAACGAGTATACATCTTAGAATTTTTTTTTTTCCATGTTTATTTCAGTACCTACACCTTTTGTTTCAATACCAATGGTTCCCCCTTACCCTTTCTCTTCCTTATTCAACCCTTTGACCCTTACTGTATATATATGTGACACGATACGACAAGATTTTTTTTTTTTTTCGGAGAACTACTTTCACTTTCACTTCTCACCGAATTTCGAGTTGTAAGTTTTTTGTTTCTAGTACCGTAGACCAGGGTAGTGAAGTACTGTTTATCTGCCCCTTTGTCACCTGTGTCACAGTCTGAAATAGAACCCCCCGAGGTTTTAGTGACGTCTACCACTGACGTCGGTACTTTAATTTTCTGTGAATGAGGAACCTTCTTTTCAACACTGGTTGGATCTATCGTATAAGTTTTCGTCTCTGTAATGAAACGGTTGTTTCCAGGCAGATCAGTTCCGATACCAAAAAGGTCATCAGTACATACCTACACTCTCAACCTCATATTTCTTTCGACTCGTGGTTTCTTAACTACCAAAACTTGACACCACAACCTCTTCTGAGAACTCTCAGGGAACCTGACGTTCCTCTAGGTTGGTCAGGTAAGACTTCCTCTAGTCGGGACCCTAAAGAAACCTTNCTTCTCAACTGAGTAACCTTTTCTGAGACTACGACCCTCCCTAACCCCCGTCCTCCTCTTCCCCTGTTGTCTCCTACTCTACCGACCTACCGTAGTGACTGAGCAACCTGCACTCAGACTCACTTGAGGCCCTCTACCACTACCTGTCCCTCCGGACCACACGACACTAACTGCCCCAGTGTTTCTCAGCCTGTGCTTACTCGTTGACTTCACTTGACTTGACTACGACACGATTCAGCGAAGTCAGTTCAGACTGACACACGGTGGACCCTTCGGGGGTATATATATGATGATATGTATTTTAGCCTCTTCCGCTACCGTGGGGCGAGGTCATGAGAACGGATCTTTTAGGGTACCTACCTCCTCGGACCATCCGACGTTTGGTACCCCAGTACTTCTCAACCTGTGTTGAGTCTCTGAAGTGAAAGTGAAAAGTGAAAATATGTAACCTCTTCCTTTACCGTTGGGTGAGGTCACAAGAACGGACCTCTTAGGGTCCCTACCCCCTCGGACCACCCGACGGTAGATACCCCAGTTTGTCTCAACCTGTGCGGACTTCACTGAACCGTCGTATATATTTTATCTATTAATCGGATGGCATATCGTGTCCCGTGAGATGAGTTATGAGACATTACCCGGATATACCCTTTTCTTAGATTTTCTCTCACCTATATACATATACAAACATATGTATATATATATATATATATGGACTAAGTGAAACGACATGTAGACGTTGATTGCGTTGTGACATTTAGTTGATATGTGGTTATTTTTAGTTAAATTTTTTATTTTATTTCATTCGTGTTAGAATTTAAAAAACTTTTTCACACAGTCCTCGGTCCTTAACACGGACATTTCCTCTTAAAGTAGGTAAATACTTTTAACAGTAGGACGGAGGAGAACGGTGTGGGAGGGAGTTAGGGGCGTCTGTACGTCTTCAACGGAGACGGACCGACGGAGGACCAGGTCTCTTTTCTTCTGGTTTCTCTCACACTGGGACAGGGGGATCGGTTGACGGTGGTCTCCGACGGGACCGTAGACCGGTCTGTCGTTTCTGTCAAAGGCCCCGGGTCGGACCACTTATGACTCGACGTCGTTTTCGGGGTCCAGTCCCTCGTTGATCTCTCTCCCCGGGTCCACAGGGACCTCGGCGACCAAGGATGACTCGCCTTGTACGCCTCCGGCGGATACTGTGTCGGAACTGAACTAATGTCGTTTGTACGGACTGGTGCTCGACAGGGGGTCTGAGAACGTCGACCAACCTTTTGTTCGCACTAGCATTTGTGCACAACGGTGCGGACATTGGCCTGTTTAGTCTACTGGACGGAGTCTGGGTGTGGCGCCCACGCCCACAACCCCACCCCCCCCGCCCGTACTGACATTTTAGGTCAAGAGACTTCCAAGCTGACCAGACAATAAAATAACAACAAACAGTCCCTAGATTCCACTGAGTCCTACGGAGCCACCACTCCTTGTCTCATAGAAAATAAACTAACAGGGGACAAGTAGTCGGAACGAGAACAGTTCCTCGGGTTTGTAAGAGTAAGTTTCCGACATAAATGTTTACTTCGCCCTACCGGTATTTTAACTACTGGAACGACGAAGACCTTAGAGTATTTTTCAAAGGTTCGACGAGGAGGGGTCTCGTTTATTCCCGCAACGTCAACGACCAGGGGACCGTCCCGAGGTCGACGCCGATAATGTAAGGAGGGAGCAGTCGAAAGGAGCCGTCTGAACGGACGCACAGTCCCGCGAATTGAGGTTTCCCCGACGACTCAACCCTCGCGAGTTTAGGTCTCCACCCCCGTTGTGTCTTTCGTTTCCCTCTTCCCTCGTTTTTCCGTCGTAACTAGCTCTACGACAAAAGACGGTCCGTGACACGTTTCCTAAAAAAAAGTACTTAAAAGAATAGGTTCGAAATAGTGAATAAGTATCCGATCGGGTGGGGCCTTCGAGATAGGGTACACGGACACATAACTTTTACAAACCCCGTCTATAACGAGTAAAACAACCCCAGGGCACTTATGCCAAATAATTCTATACAGATAAAAGACTACCGACCAAACCATCTTCGTCGGTCCACTGTGACTATTGCAGTCACTCTTCGTCACGCGTACGCATACCCACCCCGAAGACCCTTAGATAACATAACGATAAAGCACCCGTACACAGAAAACGGGAAAGGTACGAAAGAAGAAACTTACACCTACACAAATCTCCTCGTGTGACTAAAATGCTAGGTTTCCTATTTTATCTTCCTTTCTGGGACCCTGTATCTACCGTTTTACCTCTACGAGGGAGTTGGAGGTAGAGGAACGGAGTCCTAAGAACAATAGTACTCTTTAATCGAGGGAAGAAATACCACCGTTGTCTGAACTCTTACCGAGGTCCCAAGGGTGGATGAGGGGAACGAAGATTTGGTATCTTATCCCGTTTACACTACCCGACAGGGAGGCACTAATGTAAGTCAAGTCAAGTCAAGTCAGTGAGTCAGTACAGACTGAGAAACACTGGGGTACTTTGTGTCGTGTGGTCCGGAGGGACAGGTAGTGGTTGAGGTCTCAGGTGTGTTTGGGTACAGGTAACACAGTCATTACGGTAGGTTAGTAGAGTAAGAGACAGTAGGGGAAGAGGAAGATGGGAGGTAGAAAGGGTCGTAGTCCCAGAAAAGTCTACTCAGTCGAGAGGAGTAGTCCACCGGTTTCATAACCTTAAAGTCGAAGTTGTAGTGAGGGAGGTTACTTGTAGGTCCTGACTAGAAGATATCCTACCTGACCAACCTAGAGGAACGTCAGGTTCCCTGAGAGTTCTCAGAAAAGGTTGTGGTGTCAATTTTCGTAGTTAAGAAGCCGAGAGTCGAAAGAAATATCCGGCTGAGTGTAGGTATGTACTGATGACCTTTTTGGTATCGGAACTGATCTGCTTGGAAACAATCATTTCATTGCAGAGACGAAAAATTATACGACAGATCCAACCAGCATTGAAAAGAAGGTTCCTTGTTCACAGAAAATTAAAGTATCGACGTTAGTGGTAGACGTCACTAAAACCTCGGGTCTTTTTATCAGTCGGTGACAAAGGTGACAAAGGGATAGATAAACAGTACTTCACTACCCTGGTTTACGGTACTAGAATCAAAAGACTTACAACTCGAAATTCGGTTGAAAAAGTGAGAGGTGAAAGTGAAATTAGTTCTCCGAAAACTCAAGGAGAAGTGAAAGACGGTATTCCCACCACAGTAGACGTATAGACTCCAATAACTATAAAGAAGGCCGTTAGAACTAAGGTCGAAGACGAAGGAGGTCGGGTTACAAAGAGTACTACATGAGACGTATATTTAATATATTCGTCCCACTGTTATATGTCGGAACTNGGTATTCCCACCACAGTAGACGTATAGACTCCAATAACTATAAAGAGGGCCGTTAGAACTAAGGTCGAAGACGAAGGAGGTCGGGTTACAAAGAGTACTACATGAGACGTATATTTAATATATTCGTCCCACTGTTATATGTCGGAACTGCATGAGGAAAAGGATAAATTTTGGTCAGACAACAAGGTACAGGTCAAGATTGACAACGAAGGAATGGACGTATGTCCAAAGAGTTCTCCGTTCAATCCACCAGACCATAAGGGTAGAGAAAGTGTTAAAAGGTGTTGTAACCTAATATACATTGTTCCAAAGGAGAACAAATACCTGAACGAAGAACGTTCCTGAGAGGAACGACTGTTTCAGTTGTCAGTTCAACCTTTTCGGGTGTACCGGTCCTTTATACCCACCAAGGATCTTTGATATCTTTCTAATGTTTGACATCCTCCGAAGATCTTTGATACTCACGGGAAATCCTTAACTCTCCCCGGAGGTCTGTCACTCTATAGTCCTGGAGTCAGAATAGCAACATTCTTTTATATAAGACGTTTGTTGAACTCACTCGAATCTTCATCTAAGAAGGGGTTGGTTCGGAGGTCTACTCTAATGTCGGGTCGACTGTGGAAGTAACGTTGGCACCCTCTGGGACTCGTCTCCTTAGTTGGTTCGGTTTGAGAACTGGGTGTCTTTCACACTTAATTATTTACGTACAACAAATCTGGGGATGCAAACACCGTAAAACAATACGTCCTTATTTAGTAATTACGTGAGGAAATATGGAGAACTTAGTCGAAAGACAATACATGTCGGTTTAACTGGGTCAACCATCTATGGGTCTACCCGTAGAGTCCTCCGGAGGGTTTCTTTACTTTCTACCCTCATCTCAGAGTCCCAAACACCCGTCTATTTCCTTCTCGGTCCCAGAATCTGAAAGGGATTTATCTTCTCGACTCATAAGAGTAAGTGTCCTTTCCGAAAGTCGACGACTGATATATTGACGAAAGGTTTTATTGTATCCATTAATTCCTGTTTATTTTTCCTTCTAACAATTTATTGTGAAATCCCATTCAGAAACTGACTTAATTTCCATCCTTTCGTTGGATATATAAGGAGAAAAATATCAAAAATCAAAACAATCTCCATGAAAATAGTCCTTTTATCGTTGTGGTCGAGCGTAGGGAACTCACGACTGATACATGTTTCAAGACACAGTTCGGAAAGTGGACCTAAGAGAAAGTACGATTATAGGTAGGATGTTTGATTCCTACTGATAATAAGGGTGTACTGTCTGGTCTTTTGTCCAAGTCTCTCCAATTCTCCGACCAGTATCCGTCAGACGGAAACATAGGTTACATAAATTCGTGATACGGTAAGACCGACATTCTCCGTCTTTTATCTCTTTTTATGATTATTCATCCCCCTTGGTGAAAAGGTATAAAGTCTGTGGGCCCTCGTCCGCGTTTTTTGAAAAACTACATAAAGGATTGTTGTATCTCGAATCTAACGAATATCTTTACACATAGGACTTAGAAACAAAAGAGTCAATTACACGAGATTCGTCAAGGAGTACAATACGTTTCGAAGAATATTCGTAACCGACGGAAAATAAGGTAATAGACCCACACAACATTAAGTGATTCAGGAAGAGGATTGTGTCGGTTTAACTCTACGAAAGGTAAATCCTTGAAAACATATATTTCGACTTTAATTGTAGAACCACGTATTTTAAAAAGGTGTAAAATCACATCCCATCTTAGGAGGTTCTCCATACTGTGGCGTTGCCTCTCCTACTCAGGTGAATCCCAGTGGTCGTGGCCTCCGGTCGTGAAATCGGGTTCTACAATGGCACTCTGAGACTTCTGGTCTCTTCCCTCTACATAGAGAACTCTTTCTTACCGGGGAGGGAACTTGTAAGGACACCCAAGTACATAAGGTTTCACTGTGTTCCCCGATCCGTGGAAATCTTCCGATCTAAAAATAACAGTAGACCTTACACCACGAAGAAGGTTTTCGATATTTTAAGTTCGGACTAGAAATCATTTGAAGGGATTACAAACACAAAGTATTCGACAGAGTGTCGGTGTCGGAGTCTGGAAAAATATGCAAGGATTTATTTGTGGTCCCGGACGTGTGACGGAGGACCACACTCGTCTGGGGACGACAGACGTTCGGAGGAACCAGAGGAGCCATGGGTGGTCTAAAGGGTAAAAAGGGTACTCAGAGATTTGGATCTCCGTCTTTTTATACGAAACAAAAAGTCCAGTTTATTGACTTTGTAAAATTTTAAAAGTCACATCACCAATTTACTGGGTCCTTTTGGTCCAAAAAACAAAAAAAAAAATTAGGGAAGACGACATATATACAAAACTTAACGTCCATAACTTTACCTTTCCGAGGAATCTGTGGATTATTGTTTTTATTGATTACAAACCACTTCCAACTGACACACGGTCGTGACCCGATTCGCTAAACGTATCTCACAAAGGAAATTGAAGTAGTGTTGGGTCATCTGTCTGTAATGGTAGAAAACGTCAACCCTTTTACTTCCTTGTCTCTCTTTTGAACAGTTCCAGTGTCTCGATAAGTCATTTCAACAAGTTAGGGTCTTCTCTGGCATCTCTGGTAACTCTATAAAATAAAATAAAAAATAACTTCATATATCAACTGAATGTTACAACACAATCAAAGACCACATGTCGTCATTAAGTCAAAATGTACATAGATATGTATAAATTTATATGTATACACATATAAATGTATATGTACATACACATTTATATGTAAATGTATATGTATACACACACACACACACATATGCATACCAAAAGATAGTACCGAATGACGTCTCATTGTTTATATCAAGGACACGATATATCATAATTATCCTGGAATAACAAATAGATAAAACATATATCATGAAAAAGAGACGATAAGGGTTTGAGGATTAAATAGGGAGGGGGAAAAAGGGGGAACCATTGATACGTAAAAAGATACATGAACTCAGACAAACACAAAACATTTATTTAAGTAAACATAGTAAAAATCTAAGGTGTATGTTCACTATCGTATACCCTAAACAGAAACAGACTGAACAAAGTAAGTCATACTGTTAGAGATCCAGGTAGGTACAACGAGGTTTACCGTAATAAAGTAAGAAAAATACTAATTGTAAAGTAACACACATATACACATCTCTATACATAATATATATACCTGGTGTAGAAGGAATAGGTAAGTAGACAACTGTCTGTAAATTCAACGAAGGTATAGAACCGATAACATTTATCACACCGTTACTCGTAATCCCACGTACCTAGAAAAGTTTAATCTCAAAAGAGACCTATATATGGGTTCAAACCCTAACCACCCAGTATACCGTTGAGATAAAAATCAAAAACTCCTTGGAGGTATGACAAAAGGTATCGCCGGTGAGGTCAAATGTAAGAGTGGTCGTCACATCCTCCCAAGGGAGAAGAGGTGTAGGAGAGGTCGTAAATAATCAACATCCGAAAAATTACTACTGGTAAGACGGACCACACTTTACCATGGGGTAACATCTAAACCAACTGTAAAGAGATTATTAATCCCTACAACTAGTAGAAAAGTATACAGATAACCGGTAGACATACAGAAGAAATCTTTTTACTCTCTAGCAAATCTAGGCATCGAGCCGAGATCCTGAAGTCCCTTGTGACACTCCACTTCCCGACGGGTTCTTCCATTTCGGTCTCACTTTCCGAGGATAGTTCGGGTGAAACGAGGGAGACTGAACGTCATCGTCTTATTACCGGGGGTGTCTCTACAGTTACAAGATTCGGAGTCTTAGACACTTATACAACGGAACGTACCGTTTTCCCATACTGTTTCAAATACCGATACTACTTCAAATATCTACTCTACTTCAATTCCTGGGACTCTACCCCTCTAATGGGTCCTAATAGGTGACCCGGGTTAGGTTAGATGGGTCCTGGAATTTTCACTTTTTAGAAAGGGTCGACACCAGTCTCCCTCGACACCAATACCCTCCTACCAGTCTCTCTCCGGTGTCACGATCGAAACTTCTGTCCTTCCCGACACTCGGTCCTTGACAAGTGGAGAGGTCCGAATGGTACCGACATCGGGACGGTTGTGGAACTAAAAGTGGATCACTCTGAGGAGACTGAAGAGTGGGTGTCTGGACATTTTATGAGTCGAGCGAACCACAATTCGGTGATTGAATCACCACCACTGAATACTGTTGTGGTTTTGGAACCACAGGAGGACGAAGTCGGTCTCGGAGAGGTCATAATGTAAAAACTCTAGTCTGAAATCACACTACAAAGAAATCCCTTTATTTTGTTTCCTCTGTAAAGGACTAAAAATAAAAACTTTCAACTTTTGTTTAAGGAAAGGGACGAGGGGGTGGAGAGAGAGGGGGAGAGAAATTTTTCTCTTTACAACCACGGGTTTCTCTCCTGTACGAAACAGGTCCCAGTGTGCTACTGTCCCGTCGACCGGGTCCCAAATGAGATGATGACGGGATCACTCTCGAGTCACTAGAGGAGGAGACTTGGTCCTGACGTGGACACCCGAGACGGTCGACTATACCGTGTTTTACAAACTAAAATTTTTTTCGAAGACAGTGAGTCGGTAAGTCCGTCCTACTTAGTCCGTGACATGGGTCGTAGCCGTTACTTCCCCACTTACGTGGGGTCGGGGTGACGACCCTTTGGGTCTCAGGGTGATGGTTCTCTATACGTCTCACACTTCCTTGTGTCTCGTTTCGATGGCTCGGGTCGGACCCTCGACCGTTTTCGAAAGGTCACCTTCACTGTGGAGTCGATTTCGACCTTCCCACGCATCTCCAACTGGTCTGTGGCTTCCCTTTCTTCTCACAAGAGACGTCTTCCTGTCACCACGTATCCACAGTTCTCCTCTCTCCCCGTCGAAGGTACTCAACTCACACATACTTTATGTCCTCAGTTTCTCTTCGTTCACCCCTTTGCACTCTGACTTCTTAATTTATGGAACCTCACTCGTATTTTTCGGAACACTCGAATAATCAATTTACTAGTGGACCCAAATGGAAGTTACTTTCGGGTAAGGAGTCACTGTTACCCTTCGGTACCTACCAGAGGGTCGTGACTACGTCTTTCTGTGCTATGTATCCTGACCCTGACTCAGCCTTGTGTCATTGAAGGACAACTGAGACTTAAGTCGCACCACTACCCATACTAGTTCCGCACGCGTCTCACGTTGTCCTCGTCCCTCTTTCTAGACCCTGAGACGGACCCCTCCGACCCTTCCAAGTGTCTCCTACTCTTATCGTTTCCCGTACAATTCACTACAACAAAAAGAGACGTTAGAAGATACTCGTGGGAGATTAAGAGACCCTATGTACTGTAGGGACATCTAGAAGAACGGAACTTTTAAGATGAATAAGTGTGGAGATAGGAACAAAAAAAAAAATTAAAATATAATTACTACACAGAAGTATCATATTGCAAATTCATCGAAAGATTTCCATATACCATCTTTGGTAAGGGACGGAAGTTATTTAAAGAAGGAACTGTTGTTTGTCCGTTCTGTCGTTTCACAGGTCCGAAAACCCCAACTTAGTATTACAGATTCAGTAAGTACCGACAAGTAATTGTCAAAGTAAAACGGTCCGAGGGAACGTCGATTCCCATCTACCTGTGTACTGGGTTAAGACTAATTATCACAAGACTAGTTAATATATATTCACATTCAGTCGACCCTCCCGAAGACACTATGAAAACAGGGAAGTAACTATTTTACCGTATCAGTAAGGTTCCTTTCCTGGGAAACGGAGAGATGTGGGGAGGATAGTCGAAAGATAAAAACTTATGACAACACTATAGATCCTATACCATCGGTAGAACGTCGGTACCCCTTTGGTCCTCTTAGTTACTGGGTGCATACATATCTCTTACTTTTACAAGGACCGTAGAACTACTGTAACAACGCGATTTCGAGAGTGAAATCTCATGAATGAAGGTCAGAAGTATAATGTCTTCTATCAAATGGTAGAAGTACCGAATCCGTGATAGTCAGTCTAAAAAACAATGAACATTGGTTTATATAGGATTTAATATATTAACAAAGGTTTTTCTCTTAGTACAAAGAAGAGTAACCTTAATACTCTGAGATTCCGATAATTGTTCCGACATCAGATACCGGTTGATCGGTGTACTTCTTTGTTCTATTGGTGACCTTGTCGTTTCGAAGGAAGGAGGTAAGGAAGGAAGGGTCACTGTTAAGAAGGAACCGACCCTCCTCTATAGACGAAAAGACTAAAGTATCGAAAGTTCTCGTGGGTAACGAAATAACGGGAAACGGAAACCGTTCCAAGTACCACCAGGGAAACCTCCCGGACCGACCAATCCTTTCAAACTGAACAGTTTTTAGTCTTAGTCCAAAAAAAAAAAAAACCCGTTGACGTTTCCATTCGACAGTGGTCAGGACAGTTGTCAGTGTCGTCTTTCTCCCGATAAATAAGTAGATGCTGGAAGTACTCAGTGTCAGATTTGTAAGATACTTGGGAGGAGACCGTTCAGTATGGGACGGGACTAGAGACCTCTCCCACGAAGGGTGGGTCGTGGTGAAGTTGCGTTGTCTGAGAGCCGAAAACCGACAGATTAGAACCGTGACGTGTTCACCAGTACAATAACTGAGACTCAGTGGTATATCCCGTAAGGTAGACCTTACATACATGATAAATTACTCATCCTCCTCCTACCTCCAGATGAGACAGGGTCCGTTTTACACTCCAAAGAGCACCGAGACGACGGAATGACATAGGGGAAATTTTACGTTAGGATTATAAACGTACAGATATTTAACCAAGTTAAAAAAATTCTCTCGTTAGACTTCATTCGGAGGGAGATAAGGGGAGGGACAGAAGATCTGGGGGAAAGCATACAGGGAAGGGACCTCTGTTAGCGATAATTAGTAAAAATCTGTAGGACGTCTCTGTAAAAGGAGGAGAGGAAACAGAATAAGGAGGGAGGAGGGAGGCATAGGAGGGTGGGAGAGAGAGGGAGAGAGCAAGAGTGAGAGACACACACACATAGTATGTGTGTGTGTGTGTGTGTGTGTGTGTGTGTGTGCGTGTGTGTGTATTTACATATACGTGTGAAAAAAAGAAAATGTGACCACTTTCAGTCGAAATATGTGACAAGAGACTGAACGATACAAGGGAATATAAGTGAATAGTTATGAAAGACCTCTAGTAAGGTGTGGTAAAGTATGTCCTGGAAGAGTAAGACACTTACAGACGTGTAGTGAGGTGATATCTGACATTATGTAAGTCGGTCTAAGGATTGACTATCTGAAATCTAAAAAAAAGGGAATCAGAAACAATTACAAAGTTAGTTACAGAAAAGTGTTGACAGAATAACACTCTTGTAAAGACTCCCTAATTAAGAACCTGTACTTCAAAGACTTAGTATCATATATGTAAATTTAAAAACCAACTATCATTATGTAAAAATAGGTTTATACCTCGATTAAATATGGAATAGTTCTTACATACTCTGGAACTTTAATAATGCAATTCATTTTCTTTGTCCTTTGGTTTTCCGGTGTACATTCAGGTAAATATTACTTTACCGGTCTTATCCATTTAGGAATCTCTATCTTTCATCTAACGATCGACGTTCCCCGATCCCCCTCTCTTGTCATTCCTCACTGATTATCCATGTTCAGAAGAAAACCCTGACTACTTTTACAAGACTTGAATGTATCACCACTGTCAACACGTTAGATGATTTTAGGTGACTTAACATAGGATACATTACTTAACGTACACTTAATAGAGTTATTTCGGTAATAAAAATCTTTTCTCATTAGACCTTTATTACGTATAAATTGTAACATTATTTCTTTTATAAGTACGGAAATTTTCTATGTTAGGACAGGAACATACCGTTTCCAAGTTCAGAGAGGTGGAGAACCACTGGGGGAGAAAATTTGTAGAAGAACAAACAGTTGCAGTTAATCCTAAGTTTTTTAAATTGGTATGGGTCCAATTTAATATCCAGACGGGTGGGGATTCCCACTCCCTCTACCATCCCTCTTTGACTCTGGAAAAAATTTAAAATCTGTACTCAGAAATTAATCTTAAAAAGTTTAATAAAGTTTAAAGACGAGTTAGAGGTAAATATGTCACTTAAATTGATAGGGGAAACTTCATTCTTTTACAGGTTCGGAACTACTGTGTTAAGTACCTTTAAAGTGAGTAGTTACGGAGTGTTCACAACCGTATCAAGTCATCAATGAAGACAGTCCTTCAGAAGGGACTAGAGTAATCTATCACGAGGTAAATACTCAAGGACATCGTGGACGACGAAGGGACTACTCTCACGAATAGTATAGCCATTAACGGATAAGATTATAGTTAGTGGGAATACCTTAAACTTTCCAGACACTTTCGTCCCAGATAGAGTATAGTGATGGTAGATCTTGTAAGGGACTGTGTATCATCCGTGGAGCTCAGTATGTTTAACTCACTTACTCCATCTCCCTTCCTTCTTGGAAGGTGTCGGTCCGTCTATGGTTTTGATCGGGAGTCCGGGATTTGAATCTTCTCTCTTACTCCTTGATCTGACTGGTGTTTCGACAAAGATTGTACAATAGGTCGACACACGCACTGTTATAGTTGTGGAACTCCTGTTCCACTTTCACATTCGGTGCAGAATTTGAAAAGACAAGATATTTTTCCCTCAGGTGTCTGTCTCTTACTTGAATACCAACGGTCTCTCCTTTCTACACCCCTTCCCTATCACTTCTTCAAACCCTATCTGTACGTGTGTGACGATATAAATTTTACCTATTGGGTGTTCCAGGACGACAGCTGGTCCCTTGAGACGAGTTACAGTACACCGACGGACCTACCCTCCCCTCAAACCCCCTCTTACTTGTGTCCACATACATACCGACTCAGGGAAACGACAGGTAGACTTTGATAGTGTTGTAACAATTAGTCGATGACTCGAGGACAAGTACGAATCAACGAGTCAGCACAGGTTGAGACACACTGGGGTACCTGATATCGTGTGGTCCGAGGAGCCAGGTACCCTAAAGGGTCAGTTCTTATGACCTCACCCAACGGTAAAGGAAAAGGTCCCCTATAAGGACTGGGCCCTTAGTTTGGGTCCAGAGGACGTAACGTCCACTTAAGAAATGGTTGACCTGGTGGGACAATTAGTCTATAATAGGTTATAATTTAATTTTCAAAAATTTTTTCCCTCAGATTAGAAAAAAGGTTAGAGAATCATCGGTACTCTTATAACGGACTCCACAATACAAACGTATTGTTGGGTTTTCTGGAACTCATTTCACAACGTTCCTGTAACCCGGTCCGTCTGAAGGGGGTCTCGGGACCCTACTTACGACGTTTTGTGTCCTTTTGTCCGTAATTACCCCTTCTGAATGGTTATCCGTTCCCGTAGTAAGTCACCTTCCTCTTGGACGGAGTTCCAAGAGAGGACTTTACAGTAATTAACGGCTGCCCGACCAGTACGAACACTCCCTGGGATATACCACGATGAGTTCCCAGGATCGGATTCGAGTCTTTTGAACATGGGGGAACTTTAGGATTGTGATCATCCTCTTCGACAGGAGATTGGTCCACCGGTTTCAACCATCTCCCTCTCTTCCGTGTGGTCGAGAAACAATTCTTGAACGTTCACCCTCTTTACCGTTGTCTGTCGTTTAAAAGACCAATGATTAATTTGGTGTTCCCGGAAGATCCTGGACCCGTCCCCTTTTCTTCCCTACACTTACCTATTTCTTGTCCTCAGGTCTTTTGTACGACTCTCTCCTTCGGTTCCTCAACCTTTAGTAACCAAGTCGGGAGTACAAAAGATTTATAAACTGGTTGTGAATCAGTAGGGTATAAGGACTTGAGGTCTCCAAGAAACAGATATTCTACCTCTTTTATCCAAGATTACGACGTCCGAACGAGACCTATAATTTCCTCTAACGTACAAGTGTCGGGGACACGACGACACGACACGTCAACGATTCAGCACAGGTTGAGAAGTACTGGGGTACCTGACATCGGGCGGTCCGAGGAGACGGGTCTCGTAAAAGGTCCGTTCTTACGACCTCACCCAACGTCAAAGGAAGAGGTCTCTTGGAAGGGTAGGGTCCCCTGACTTGGACGGAGAGAACGAACCGTCTGTCCAAGAAATGGTAACTCGGTGGGCCCTCCGCGAGTGTCGGGGACTGGGTGTCATTTACAAGTTATGTATGTTTATAATAATAGTGGTACATCCGTCCCCGTCTTCGTTTCAGTCAAAAGGAAGGACAAAGTTTCACCGGGGGGTGGATTTTACAGACGGGGACCTGACCAAATCGTTCTCTTAAAGTCCAAAATAGACCGAGAGAAGGTTACGACTTATATGGTGGACTCGGGATAGGGGTGGGAGACAGAGGTCCGATTGTGGACCGTGAGTGTCGGCATATGGAGAAGGGTCGACCGGGGTCACTATTTCTTAGATGGACGTTCCGTCCTCTATGGTCAAGCTAGAGACCCAGTCCTTCAAAGGGACCTCCTCCTGTACCGTTGGGTGAGGTCATAATGAACGGACCCTTTAGGGGACCTATCTCCTCGGACCCCCCAATCTCAGTCAGGTACCTCAGTGTCTCTCACCCTGGGTTGACTTCGTTGATTCGTGCGCGTGTGTGCACAGATGGACCGGACTAGATCTTGGAAGGGGTGAACCTAGAGCTCGAAGAGGTCTAGGTTAGGTCGAAAGTTTAAAAACACATAGGAGGGACAGGAAGGACTGGAGTGACCTGGGACGTAGACCTGAGAGACCGTTTACTGAGGTTCTTCGGTAGGACCTCCGACCGAACCCAAATAGACGACCACTAGAACCGAAGGACGAAGGAATTATCCTTCGGAATCGGTCGAGGAGCCCAGAGTGTCGGTTCCGGTGTCGGTCAGTAGGTCAACCGAAGTGTCAACTTGTTGGTTCAGGGATCTAAGTCTGTGGACCGTACCTTTACCACGGGTGATTTTCACATACCTTGGGTCACCAGAGTATAAAGTGTAGGTAAAGGTCGAGTAGTGACTTTACCCCAACTCCGGGATGGGGATTGTTCCCATTTTGGAGTACCCTTTACCAGTAAACGGAGTTTAGTTTCCTGGTCCTTTAACGAGAAACTATCTGTTTACGTCGAACAGACTTCTTGGGTCCCTTATCTATATAGGGTTTGGTGAAAATTCCTCACTAATTTATTTAAGTAGAAGAACGTTGGTACTCTTTTTCGCCCCTCTTTGAGTGACTCACGGGTGGTTAAAGAGTACCGTGTGTGTACGGTTATGACGTCACCGTTGGGTGAGGTCATAAGAACGGACCCTTTAGGGGACCTATGTCCTCGGACCCCCCCATCTCAGTCAGGTACCTCAATGTTTCTCACACAGTCGGTTAAAGAGTACATTAAGTATTTTGTGGGATATTAGAACTGTCAGGTCAAAAAATTTAACTGCATATGACAACTAAATTTTACAAATTCCATATGTCGTTTCGCTAAGTCAATCTTTATATATAAAAAAGAGTCTAAGAAAAGATAATGTTCAATAATATTCTATAATTATATCAAGGAACACGACATGTCACTCAGACTTAATAAAGAAAATACATATCATCATACGTAGATACTTAGGGTTTAAAGGTCACATAGGGGGGGAAGGCGAAACCATTGTGATTCAGGTAAAAGATACGACCCACTCAGATAAAAACAAAACATTTATTCAAGTAAACATAGGAAAAAAATCTCAGATGTATATTCACTATAGTGTGATGGAAACAGAAGGAGACAGACTGACTGAAGTAAATCATACTATTAGAGATCCAGGTAAAAAGTCCACTCGCTACTTCGAGTCTAGTCTAATCATTAAGTGGGATTATCAATGTGTTCGTCGGTTGGGACTGGATTCAGGACAGAGGGTCGAGTCCCAGAGTCGTGAGCTTAAGGGGCTATCATTGATATTTTTACTTTTCAAGTGGAAGGTTTTCCCCGTCAATGGTATCTCTGTATTATAGAGAAACCGGTGACGAGGGGTGAAGAAAGGGTAACTTCTGAGACAACTCTGGGACCGGTCGGTCCTTCGTTGACCCGAGAGAAGAAGTATTTCGGGAAGGGTTCGGTACACGGGGGGGATGAAACTCTCTGTCATATCACATCATGTCAATAATTTTGGTTAAGGTCTCGGTCCGTTAGACACGAGTTTAGGACCGAGGTGGTGAATCGTCGTCACACTGAAACCCTTCCATTCCACAAGTTAAAAAAATGTGGAGTCACAAGAGTAGACATTTTACCCCCGCTATTGTCATTTTAGATAGAGTATCCAACGACTCTTCTAGTTGTTTCAAGTATCTTCATGACCGTTCATCATTCCTGAGGTACTCAAGATCTCTATCAATGATGTACAATTAAAATGTTATGAAATTACATTATGAAAAAAAGAAAAAAGTAACTTGTTTCCTTCCTTCTCTCCGACTCTTGACAATGAAACAACGGGTGTCAGTGTGTGTCGATCAGTCTCCGTTCCGATCCTAATCTTTCTTTCAAAGGGGGTGCGGAGTAAGTGCCGAGAGAGAGGAGGACGCGTGACTTGGTTTTCCGTCTTCTTCGTCAATTCGACAACTAAGTTCCGTGGTGGAGGAGAGGGGTGTCAAGTGGGACAGTGTACTTGGTGCCACTTCAGTGGTGTTTGTACGTAAATAAATATTTGGATGTTGTAATTGGAGAAGTGAATTTCGGAGAACCTTTGAACGACCAATTTTCGTAAAGTCTAACAGTCTCTTTGTTCGAGTGCGACTGTAGAACAGAGGTATACGGAAGCCTTCGGACAGGTCTTGGGGGATTCGGAAGTGGCTCCTTGCAAGGGGACCCGAGGTGAGAAGATTCCAAAGGTGGCAACCCACACCCACAAGAGACTTTCGAAAGAGAAAACTGTTTAAAGGCACGAAACTCAGTGTCGTTTTCGCCTCCCTTTACTTCCCGACGGTCTCCAAAGATGTAAATGTATTCGAGAATTAGTCGGGAGGTCAAGTAATGTCACCCTACCTAGTTAATGTGACGACAGGTCCGTTTCTTTGTCCCCAGAGCCCAGACGACAAAACTGAATCTCTTGTATCTCCCCGTCGAAGAGGGACAGATTCTTAACTTAGAATACGACATAAGAACTATAAGTAAGTAAACTACTTATAAATAACCAAGAATTGGACCCCTAATATGATTCACGGTGTCTATATTATTAATCACTTTTATCTATACTAGAGACCGAAGTACCGCGAATATCGATTCACCCTACTGTCTGTGATTGGTTTTATTTCCCATGATCTCTCGCATATCGTCCCCTTGTATTTGAACTGGTGCGGACACCAGTCCCTTCTGAAGAGGACCATTTACTCCAAAGTGGACACTAGGTTTCCAAACCTTCACCTCGGAAGGTCATATCTACATTTGTCCTATCGATTTCATCTTTCGTTCGTCCTTTCTACTTCGGTCCTCTACTTCAGTCACTTTTTCGTGAGAAATAACATCTTTGACGACTCTCCAACATCGGTGCCATAGGTTCCCGTGGTAGGAGAACTAATAATATTCTATAAACGTGAATATAATTATAACCCCAATAAAGAGAAAGTAGAATATGGTCGACGGTAGTATTTATGGTAAAAAGATTGTGACACAAACGTTATGATACATATAACAGATTTAATAGAGTCAACTAAGAGTGGGATTGGCATATTCTTTACATGACAGTAATATGGGTAAAATGTTTCCTCTTTTCGCTCCGAGTCCTTCCCGTCTATTAAACGGGTTCTAGTGTGTCTCCTCTACTCTGACCTTAGGTGCACAGAGACTAAGGTCCAGGTTCAAGGATGGTTGAGTCAAGACGTCTAAAGGGTTTCCGTCCTCGACCCAGAAAGACTAAGACGAACCAAACGATCTCACACACACACACGCGATTCAACGAAGTCAACACAGACTGAGAAACGTTGTGATACCTGATATCGGGTGGTCGAGGAGACAGGTACCCTAAGAGGTTCGTTCTTATGACCTCACCCAGCGGTAACGAAAGAGGTCTCCTAGAAGGGGTGGGTCCCAAACTTGGGTGTAGAGGACACAGAGGACGTAACCGTACATCTAAGAAATGGTGATCGTGCTGGACCCTTCGGGTGAAACGATCCCGGACCGGGTGTTAGTCTCGAGTAAAGAGGTTCGAAAGACAGCGAGAGGGATAGAGAGGGACCGATACTGAAGGCATCCCGAGTGACGTGCGGTCAGTGTCGGGACTTCGTGAAGAGTACACAATCGAGTAGTATTAGAAATAGTGTTGGATCCTTCACGTCTGACAAAAGAAGTAAGAGAGGTAAAATGTCTGTTCTTTTCAAGGAATGTCTTTCCAACTGTCGAACCGGTTCGTGTGTGTCATTCTTCGCCGGTTCACTCCTGAGATTGGGTCCGCCCGCCCTCAGTACTGGGGACCTCCACTAGTAAGGAAGGTGTTTGACCCGTGTCCCTGGATGAAATACAAAGAACCTTTTGTACGTAAGGATAGGGTAGGTCGAAGTGTTTCCGGTTATAGAGAAGGGCCCTCTTGAAGGGGGTGGCGTGTCGGACTCAATAGAAGGGGGTCCGAAGGAGGCCAAGGAAGAGAGCCTGAGAACTGGCCCCGGGCGACGGGAGGACACACGGGGAGTAGTGGACGTGAAGGGGAAGACCGTGAGTAGTGTATTTGACCCATAAAGTTGAGGACCGAGTGAATAGACGGTGGGTGTGACCCGTCTCGGGTTCGGTGGGTCCGTAGCGGTGCAGGTGTTATGGACCGTGACCCGTCCCGACACAGTAAACATACTTTACTTATCTATTCAACTAATTCACTCACTTATGACTCAGTAGGCAAAAATAAGGGGTAACACAAAACATGTATGGTCCGGAGTAAGTCACAACGACTTAATAATTTACTCACATAGTAGACTCAGGTCTTTAATAAAGAAGGAAAACCGTCAGAAAAAAAAAAAAGGGGAAAAGGGAAAGGAACAAATGTTTCGGATTTCTTTTTACTATCTCCATGTTTCTAGTTCGTACTCCGTCAACCAAATATCCTTTCCATTCCTTTTCACTCTTAGATCCTAAAAAGGTAGGTCGAAGTTACACTTTTCCCTTTTTTCTTTAGACTCGAGACAGGACGTGACATGTCCGAACACCAGTCAGACTCGGGACGAGAAGACCAGACGGACCGGGAAGACTGGGAGGGTCGGGAGGACCTCGGACTTCAGAGTCAGGGGCTCCGAGGGTCCGCCCGCCCTCGACCGGACGCGACACTAACAAGGACGTGGGGTCCTGCCGTCGCCGACAAGACCCGTGAAGTCCTTCATGAACGAGGTTTTCCGGGAAGGTCGATAACAATGTTCCCGGTTCGGACGACTCGACCGTGACCCTGTCCGACGGGGGAGGTCCGGTTCCCAGACAGGTCCAGGGACCCTCGGCCTTCCACTTTCTACCCCAGCCGGTCGCTCCCTATGAGTTTGGTCCTTCCTCAGAACCTGAGTTCGAAGGGGAAAGCAATCCGGTAGTCGCGGTCCTCGACCGACGGAGAAACAGTTACAGACAGAGGAGACGGGTACGTGCACAACTAATTCCTATTCGGTCTACGACGACGACTATACACCGACCCGGTCGCTCCAGGTAGGTTACGGTACTCTCCTTCCACCCGAAACGATAGCTCTGAGGTCCGAACATCCGACCGAGACACGGAGGGAGACGGGAACCTGTGAAGAGAGGAGAAGGAGAAGTCAATTTTTTCTTTTTTTTTTTTTTTTTTTTGGAGAGTTGGTCGAACTCTCCAATTCTCCTACGTGACTCGATTCTAACTACTTGGACAGTCCATGTGTTACCGCCACCCTTTTACGATCAAAGGAAGGAGGAGGGGTCGTCGACCTGCTCCCCTCCTCTCACCCAGTGCCAACACGTCCCAAGGAGGGATAACGTCCGACGGCCGGACCCGTGATTCGGGTGGGATCGGACTTAAAAGGACTGTCGACGGGACGAAGAGACGAACCGGAACGAACACTGAGGACAAACTTGGTTCTTTTCGAAGACGAGACAAGGTCGGTGTTTTTTTATCGTTCGTACTACGTTATACACAGAGAGTGTCGGTGGTGGTGTCTCCGAAGTCTACAGGTAGGGTTTAGGTACGGTCTATTCAGGTACGGGAGGACAAGGGTACTTAAGACCCATGAGAGTACGGTGGTGAGGTGGATGTCGACGAGTCGATAGGGGAACAGAACACTTGTTCTGGAGGTTGAGTTGGCGGTTCCGTGTTTTAATCGGACCCCGTCCTTTTCGAAGGTTCATGGATCTGGTACGTGGACTGGAAATCTTTATTACTATTGTCGTTACAAATAACACAATACACGGGTCGTGACAAGACTCGAGAAATATAATTGAGTTATTAAAAGTAATCGTGTAAAACTCCACCCATGAGAAATATAGGGGTACAATGGTTTCTCCTTTGACTCAGAGTCCCGGTTACAGTCGTAGTACTGCCGAATTCTGTAAGAAGGGGAGGGGGAAAAATTGTTGATTAATGTGTAGGTAGGTACTTGTTTTCACTAGGTACCCTTAACACCCTGAGTCGTGGTGTGCGTCCCCTAAGTCCTCATGGGATCGGGTGGACACGTGGGTTTTTATCAATCTGTCTGGAACCCTTCCTGACGCCTTTGACTTAGAGTCTCAAATAAGTGACTGGGTTTTGGTGTCTTAACTACTAAATGTTCGTTTTAGACTTGGGTACAGACGTCGACGGTTCAGATCACAAACAAAAAAAGAAAGGGGGTAGTACGGTAACTGAGGGTTTAGTTTGTCTTGACCTTTGGTCCTGGGGAAAGTCTCTCCGAGACGTTTCATCTTAAAGGGGAGCATTTAGGCCGGAAATTTTGGGGTTTGATTCAGACTACTCGTTTCGTCTCACCAGGAGTTTCCCTCTCTTCCTTCCGTCGCACTACACCAGTCGGGAGAGACGGTGCTCGAGCCTCACACCAGGACCTGGTCGGTCACCACGAGAGGTTAGGAGTCTGAGGAGTGGACACTCTCCTCTATCTTAATTGGACCGAAGTCTACTCTAGGGAGGGTCACGACCGTAAGGTTCTAGGGTACTCTGTCGACGGCAAATACTTCGTAAAGGGGTCACGGCCCATGACCCGACTGATAAAAATATATTAGTGTTTTATTAGTATCACCAAACGGTCCGAGACGGTAATGAAGAAAGGGACCACAACGGAGTACAGTAGGAGTCTTGTTGAGATTCCCTGTCCATAATGATAGGGAAAGGGGAAAGTTCTTTCACTAATGTTTAAGTGGGTTCAACAGGACGGTCACTCACTACCCTAGACTTGAGGAACAGACTGAAATTTCGGGTACGACGAGTGACGACCTGACGAATATCACGGGGGCGGGTTGGAGTTCGTCCCTGACTACGGTCCTTTTCCGTGACAACAAAAGTGAATAGGGTCTACGGACAGGTAGACGTCACCGGAAAAAAAAGGTAAGGTTAGTAGTTAGTGTCACCCTGAATGTACCCCGTCCAGGGCTGACGGGTACACGCCGGTGTCGTCGGGCGTCGGGTACCCCCGGAGGGACGGTCGGGGAACCGGTGTAGACACGTTCGGGATAGGGACTTTTATTTGACTAGCCCGATCCCCTCCCCCAGGGGGAATAAATAAATCAGGGTCGGGATTCCGATTTGACCACCGGACCGTGAGTCTCACAAAAAGAGACTCGACTTTTCGGTTGAGGTTCACGACCCCACTCGTCCAATCCTTTGAACTCTTGGTGTGTCTGAAGTCCCTTTTAAGGTACCCGTCAACGGACACCACTTTCCTGATATACCGGATCTCAAGGAAGAGGGGTCCTTTCTAACGTTCGACGAGGAGATCAGGCAGTATGTCCCACTTTATTCTTTCACTCTTTGTTTATAAAACATAATTTCGTATATATATATACCTTAGATCTTTTTACTATGACTATTTGGATAAACGTGTACTTATCTCTACGTCTGTATCTCCCGTCTGAACACCTGTGTCGACCCTTTCCTCTTCCACCGCGCTTGACTCTCCCATCGACGACGACGACGATTCAGTGAAGTCAGTACAGGCTGAAACACACTGGGGTATCTGCCGTCGGGTGGTCCGAGGGGACAGGGACCCTAAGAGGTCCGTTCTTGTGACCTCACCCGGCGGCAAAGGAAGAGGTTACGTACTTTCACTTTTCACTTTCACGTAACTGTATATATGTGCCGACGACGACGACGACGACGATTCAGCGAAGTCAGTACAGGCTGAGACACGCTGGGGCTTCTGTCGTCGGGTGGTCCGAGGGGACAGGGACCCCAAGAGGTCCGTTCCTGTGACCTCACCTAATGGTAAAGAAAGAGGTTACGTACTTTCACTTTTCACTTTGATGGTACACACCTTATCGATCACCCTTCGACGACATATTGTGTCCCTTGAGACGAGACACGAGCCATTGTTGGATCTCCCCACCCTACCCCACGCCCACCATCCCTCCGAGTTCTTCCTCCCCTATATATATATGAATATCGACTGAGTGCAACATGTCGTCTTTGGTCGTGTTGTAGCATTTCGGTAATAGGAGGTCAATTTTTATTTCAAGTTTTTTTCTCTTTCCCTTTTTCGATTTCCTAGTGATCTGTGTGTGCTTTATTGGATTCATTTGGGTCTTTGAGATCCTTTATCGATTCCCTCGACCACCGACAAACACAGTGTCACCACGCAGTAAGTCCTTAACGACTAGTCGGGAGATCCCCGTCTCGAGTGACCGACCAAGTTTTTAGGGTGATTAGGGTACCCGACGCGACGGGGTCGACTGACGTCCCTCGGCGTCTCTGCTCTAAGAGGGTCCGTCTCGTTTCCACAGACCGTTCTGACGGGTCTCCTTGACGTCTACCTTGGTAGGTTTTCGGTCGTCTCAAACGTGGTTCTTCGAAGGCCATCCTTAAGGAAAGACCCTCCAGTGAATGATGGGTGTATAAATGGAACCAACCAACATGGTTGGTTCGAATCTAACGGGGTTTGTTAAAGATTAAGTAAGTGTGGGAAGAAGTAAGACTGTTGACTTTATACTTTGTTTGTTCGAAGATAAAAACCTTGTTCTAGTGAAGGTGTGTGTCACACCTGTATCCGTCTTAAGGTAAAGAAAGGGTGTTTCCTGACTGGAACTAGGGTGTGACACACAAAGCCCGACGTCAAGTCAAGTCAGCGAGTAGCACAGGCTGAGACGCTGGGGTACTTAGCGTCGTGCGGTCCGGAGGGACAGGTAGTGGTTGAGGGCCTCAAGTGAGTCTGAGCGTAGGTAGCTCAGGCACTACGGTAGGTCGGTAGAGTAGGAGACAGCAGGGGAAGAGGAGGACGGGGGTTAGGGAAGGTCGTAGTCTCAGAAAAGTCTACTCAGTTGAGAAACGTACTCCACCGGTTTCCTGACCTCAAAGTCGAAATCGTAGTAAGGAAGGTTTCTTTAGGGTCCCGACTAGAGGAAGTCTTACCTGACCAACCTAGAGGAACGTCAGGTTCCCTGAGAGTTCTCAGAAGAGGTTGTGGTGTCAAGTTTTCGTAGTTCAAAAGCCACGAGTCGGAAGAAGTGTCAGGTTGAGAGTGTAGGTATGTACTGATGACCTTTTTGGTATCGGAACTGATCTGCCTGGAATTAGCCGTTTCATTACAGAGACGAAAACTTATATGATAGATCCAACCAGTATTGAAAAGAAGGTTCCTCATTCGCAGAAAATTAAAGTACCGACGTTAGTGGTAGACGTTACTAAAACCTCGGGTTTTTTTATTTCAGACTGTGACAAAGGTGGCAAAGAGGTAGATAAAGGGTACCTCACTACCCTGGTCTACGGTACTAGAAACAAAAGACTTACAACTCGAAATTCGGTTGAAAAAGTGACGGGACAAAGTGAAAATAGTTCTCCGAAAAATCAAGGAGAAGTGAAAGACGGTATTCCCACCACAGTAGACGTATAGACTCCAGTAACTATAAAAAGGGCCGTTAGAACTAAGGTCGAACACAAAGAAGGTCAGGTCGTAAAGAGTACTACATGGGACGTATATTCAATTTGTTCGTCCCACTGTTATATGTCGGAACTGCATGAGGAAAAGGATAAACCTTGGTCAGACAACAAGGTACAGGTCAAGATTGACAACGAAGGTCGGTATGTCCGACGTGACCCGTGGATTACAACCGGGGTGACCTGACGTTGTCGTGTAGATCTGGAGTAGATAATATACACCAGAGGTCAGTGTGAGAACGTGAAAGTACGGACCCAGTGTCTCTCTACCGTCCGAAATCCCCAGTGTCCTAGATAAAGTTTAGGGTAGAGTGGGTAAAAGTAAGAAACTCTAGGACTTGTTCATGGATACGAAGGACCCGGAATCAAAAGGGTAGATGTTTTACCCCGATCATGTATGTGAGATGAAATTTTCCACCATGTTCCGAGTTTTCTTTATTACATCCATGTTTCGTAGTTCTTATATCATCCTTGAGATATTTACAGTAAAAAATAGGGAAGTATTGTCCGTTTCCTCTATAACAATTACTTTTCTTCCTTCCTTCTAACCTTCTTTCATTCCTCCCTTCCCTCTTTTTTCCTTCTTTTCCTTTTTTGGAACGTTGTGTTTGGGGTCAGTGAAGTTCTAAATGACACTAAGGTGAAAGTAAAAGATTAGAGTAACGGATTCGGGATTTAGTGGTGTGTAACCAAAGTCACGTTTCTATTTTTACGAAAGTCAGGAGAGGAAGGGGTACGGACAGTCTCATCCAGCATATGTTTCTCTTCCGTCCTCCCAGACCCCCTGGCTCCTATAGTTCAGGGATGTTTTCGAGGGTCGGGAGTACGGGGACGATAACGAGGGCTAGACTACAGAGGTACTGAACCCCGAGACGTCGCTGCCAGGGGATGGGTACCTACGGTCTCGGTGAAAATGGTTACAGGGAGAAACCTACTGGTAAGGTGTCAGAAAGTTTCTCCTAGGGTAGATAAAGGTGGGCTTCGACTGAGGGTGGGACGTTTTCGCAATTACGGTACTTCTTACTGGAGAAAGTCGTTTTCACTCCTTCTTAAGTCCGAGTCTTGATTTCGTCGGACTCAAATGCGAAATTGAAAGAGTGAATGAACACATGGGAACCGGTTCTTAGAACAGGTGTGTTACTGAAATGTAACATGTAGTGTGGTCCGAAGGTACTCTTGAGTGTAGTAAATGAATTTTACAGATCGTATCATGAACCTTGTATCATTCACGTGTCATATGTTAACAAAAATACTGGACCGGTAATTTTAAATGTCTGGTATACGTAAAGGATTTTAAGGTCAAAAACGTTGAGGATGGCGTCAAAGAGGGGGGTTTTTTAATTTTTTTATTTTTCTGTTTTGTTCTTTCGTGTCCTATCATTTTAAATCTTTCCTTTTAAAAGATTCTTAACAAAAATTCATTCTGTATGTCCAACCAGTCCAAGACGAGATCCGTGACATACATTTAAGGGTAAGTTAGGAGTGACACGGGAAACTCATTTATGAAGGGGGTGACCTTCCCATTTGTCTTCTTACCAACCCTTGTCTGATAGACTTAGACTTGAGTGAACCGGTGAATCACACTGGACCCTGTTCACCGAAATGGAGAGACTCGGTTAAAGAAACAGGACATTTTACTTTTAATATTATGGGTATTCCACAAGTACTCCTAACTTACTCAATTATGTACGTTTCGTCATTCTTCTCACAATACGTGGATCATTTGTGAGTCATGTACCACTCCACTCCACTTCGACGAGTCAGCACAGGCTGAGAAACGCTGGGACACCTGACATTGGATGATCCGAAGAGGTAGGTACCCTAAGAGGTCCGTTCTTATGACCTCACCTAACGGTAAAGGAAGAGGTCCCCTAGAAGGGCTGGGTCCCTAGCTTGGGTCCAGAGGGAGTAACCTCCGTCTGCGAAACTGGACACTCGGTGGTCCCTTCGGGGTCATGTACTATATTCTCATGATAGTGGAAAATGTCTCTGACTTCGTCTAAGTTCCTCTAATTAATCACGTAGGTTCGAGAGCGTGACCAATTCTCCGTCCTCGTCTTAAATTTAGGTTCAGTTGGACTGAAGTCTCGGTTACCGTACAAATAGGATGGTAAGAAATAGTGTATGGGGCATTCTTTTATAAACTCTGTAAAAGATTCGTCTTTTCTGTCCCGGTTGCCTTCACCTCGGACCCATAATCCCTCTCACTACCATAAAGACCGTCTTCGGTCTTCCTGTCTTTTCCCCTTTACCAAACCCCTCTTTCTACCAGGTAAGGTTATCCTGTAGACTTCGATTGAACGTTTATTGGGACGAAAACTGACATAACGGTGGACTCTCATGTCACCCGTAAGTTTGGTTAAACGTTCGGGGGACACCCTCGTCAGGTCTGTACACACACACGTACGAGTCAGTGGGTCAGTACAGACTGAGAAACGCTAGGGTACCTGAACATCGGGCGGTCCGAGGAGGCAGGTACCCTAAGAGGTCCGTTCTTATTATCCTCACCCAACGGTACGGAGGAGGTCCCCTAGAAGGACTAGGTCCCTAGTTTGGTCATAGAGAATACAGAGGACGTAACCGTCCGTCCAGGAAATGGTGATCGCGATGGATCTTTTGGGTTATGAGACATGGTCGAGGTTACACCTCAGTACTTCAGACTCAGAGACTACGTGTCGGGGAGGGACCTCAGGTCGGGAGTCCCTTTGTAACAGGATTTTACGATTTCGTTTATGTGACACGGAAAGACGGTCCGGGCCACCGAAGTTACGTGTCTTGCACATTAGGACCACGCACCCCTGTTGTGTTGCCACTCCTCTCCGTCGTTCGTCCGGCCCGGCCGTCCCGTCTGGAAGTTTCGGAAGGGCACTGCGAGGACCCGACACCCTAATTGGTGTGAATTACCGAGAAAGACGGACAAACGAACTCGTGACTCGTAGAAAGCGAAACCACTAATCTTCACCAACTTTGCTTTCTCTTGTGCCCGTACTCCAGTCGGGCCGAACCTCCTAATGACCGTTACACACAACGGCGAAGAAGGGAAGCACAGAAAAGACAAAATGGTGTAAAAGACGAAACTTGTACATTACGAACCCCTAAATTTTTCTTTTTTTCCTGTTTGCAATACTTTTCAGTTTGTTCTTACTAAAGTGCACTCACACGCGATTGGTGGGTCCGGAGGGACCGAGGACGGTGCTGGACGACTTCCACCCTAATCCAGTGCACGAGGGAGGTACGTCTCCTCTTGGACGGTTCTGGCCCACCGACGTGAGGGTCCCCATAGCGTGTGTCCAGTAAGTAAGGTGGACGCGGTGGTCTGGCTTTCGACTCGTGTTAAAAAGAAAAAGTTAGTAACAGAGACAAGTTGACTGATTGACCTAATAAAAAATGGTTTACCTTTTTTTTTACAAAGATGGACGAGTTTTAAGTACAACACAGTAAATCGAGGTAAGAAGTTTGGTCCTTCCTGTACAAGTTTAAGGGATCTCTTTGGAAATTCCCGACAACTAAGTTTACACTTCTATTTACTCGGGGTGCCCACATATTAAAGACGGTCCTTCTTGTCAGACCCGGTCTCAGTTTCGTGAGTACAAAACACCAAAAAAAAAAAAGGAAAGCTTTCTCTCTTTTTCTTCTCTCTTCTTCCCCTCTCTCTTTCTCTTCTCCCTCCTTCCTTCTTCCGTCCTGTCTCGCACACACCCCACCCCCTCTTCACTTAATTCTTTTAGTGTTCACTTCTCACAACTGAGAATCTTGCGTTACCACTATAGATCTTGTTTTCACTGGATTTTTACCGAGAAAGATAGGAGGAAAAAGTCTACTCTTGTGATCCGAGTCTTTTAATTCATTAAGTGGGTAAAGTTTGTCAGTATGTTCGCTCTAATCTTCGGTCTAAAGGGTTAAGGCCTGGACCTGGTGAAAGTTGAGGTGTGTGAGACGGAAGTCCACGTCCCTCCATACACACTGGATGGGTCGAATGATGTTTCCGGAACTGTAAATTTCCTAATTCGTAAACCTACTACGGAACTCTCATAAGGAAGTTTCTGTCAAGAGAGTTTTCTCCACCTAGTTTCGTCCGACCACCGTTCTCCCCAGACATAGTCAACCCTGCGAAAGTTGACGGTCGTCGTCTCGTAGACTGAGTTTGACCGAATTCAGTCTTTCCCCTAAAACACCTTTCACGTTGCCAGACCGGTGGAAGTCTCCTCCAGACAAGGGCCGCCAACTTAATTCAGTGGTTTCTAGGTCAAAGAGAGGTTGAGGAAACGAGGCGGAAACCGTCGCCGGAGAAGGACGATACCGAGTGAAGGGAACGTCGGGATTGAGTCTATGAGAGTCCTGCCTAGGGAAGGGAGCGGACCTGGAGTCAAGGGGTTAAATAGGTCACTACCCTGACCAGTACGCACTCGAGAGTCTCGGGAAGGTGGTGGCTGCCACAGAGAGTTTTCCACCAGGTGTCCAGTATACGTGATTTTCACAGTAAATCTTGTAAACAATTTTGCACATCAAAGATGTGAGATCGAATTCAGTGATTTGGAATTAGAGGTTCTTCGTGTCCTTCGATACCAAAGTCGTTTGAGCGGGTCTTATAGCAGTATGGGTATTTTCAAACAATTTGTAAATAAGGGCTCCGTTTCCTCGGATCTTGTCTGTCATTCGGTACCGACCACTCGGTCTAGGACGGACCTCTCAAGTCTTACCAAAATGTAAAAATTTTGTAACAGAATTTCTTTTTTTTTTTTTTTTTCGGAGAGTGTTTCTTCTTGTACTTTGTCTCTGGAAGGTACCGAGTGTTTCCGATTTTATAAATGATGGACCGAGTAAAACCCTTTTTCAGACGGTTGATCGGATCTTATTACTCCAGTAACCTACCACCTTTCTTTCCGTCCTCCACTTTGACTTGTCAAATATCCTGACTACTCCGGTTCTTAAGGACCCTCGTCCTCAAAAGTTACAAGGTAGTCAAGGTGCCTCTTAGCTCGTTCCTTTTTTGTTTTTTACACGAGTTCGAGACCATGAATCAAATTTTTTATAGAAAGGGTCCTCTGGAGAACCTCAGAGACCAATCCAGTCACAGATGATAACTGCAGTCCCGGTCGTCCCCGAGTCATTCCCGAGTCTTTCCTACCCCAGTCACACTAGAGAAACAGGATTTTCGAGATGGGACATGGTAACCCTTGTAAACGTCCAGTCGAATAGTCCCGAGGAAAGATAGGGAATGGAGGTTGGTGACACGTTTATGGTTAGTCGACTCCTGTGTTACGACTCTCACGGCAGGACTCAGTCTCTCCATGAAGGAGTTCTTGAACGGGCCTTCACTAGGATCAAGAAGAGTCCGTGACCCGATCTCGTGATCGCCCGTTCGGGTACCGACGCCTGCAGTCTGTCTGGACTGCAGTTCACGACGGAGACTTGAATGAACGAGATACCAAAGTCAAAACGTGATTGTACCAACGGTGATCGAGGGTACACCAATAAATATAACTTTAATAAAGTTTAATTCAATTCAAAAATTAAGTCAAGGAGGGAGTACGAACAGTACGATTATCAGTGATCAGTTAACCACTGATTACCGATAATAGTCTGGTACGGTCATGTCTTGTGACGATGGTGGTTTCTTTCAAGATGACCTGTCGCGACAACCTCTGTCAGAAACTGTTAATCAAGTTTAGGTCGGAGGCCGAAAGAAAGATGGTGTGTTACCGGAGTAATAAGATTCGAGATAACGGAACCCTTGTATACCAACAGTTGGGTTCGGAGTTAAACAAGTAAACATTTTACCCGTACTATAGTCATCATATAGACGGACACCTCTAATGTCCACTATTTTGCCCCTCTGATCGTGTTATACACCGTGGATCTTTCACGAGTTATTTTCCAAGAATGATAATTATAATAACACACGTTTTCAGAGTCGGAATAAATAACGATCACGAGAGGGTAGAACGAGATCCGGGTATCAAGAATTTAAGATCGTACGTGTTCCGAGTGGACCTCAAGACCAATTTGGGGTCTAACGACCCTATCTGGATGGAGGTCTCAAGGACTAAGTCATCCAGACTTTCGGACATTAAACGTAGAGATTGTTCAAGGATTTAGAACGACTATGACGCCAAGACCCTTGGTATGGAACTCTTGACGAAGACATCTGTGTAGAAAACAACCCCCCACCCCCCCAGCCACCTCCCCACCAATCCCTCAACACTAAAGAAACACTTATAACAGGAAAGGACTTGTATGTTACGATTCAGTAGGTGGACGGAAACTTATCCGATCAGGGAGATGGGGGTTCTCGGGGAAATAGACGAACAAAAGGTTGGGGTTAAGTCTGAGACTATTTGGACCGGTCACCGAAGAGAGTCTGAGAGGTGGGCTCAGTAAGTAAAGGGACCCGACGGAGAGTGTACAACGACCAACCAAACAAGACGTATTGTCAATATACAAAGGGACAGACGTAAAAGATTCCACACCTTTCATAAAGTGACCACGATCGATTCCGGTCTAAAACACCATGTAGGTGAAAAATCTACTATGTGTCTCTTTGTTTGTTGTGACTTGGTTTAAGTTACTTACACATTAATGACAAAAGTCAAGAAAGGTTTAAGACTAATGTAGGTCCTCTTTCAGACCTCCTAAAGTAGAGGAACGATAATTGAGAGGTCGAGTCTCGGACTCAGTCCATTAAAGTAGTGGTGGTGGTAGTAGTAGTAACAGTACTTTTGTTACCGTCGACTTTAAGTATACTCCGAAAGACACGTGGACCTTCTCGAGATTCCCGAACTGTGTATAAACGTGATTAATTAAACCAATTAGGAGTGTTGGGATAATTCATCTATCTTAGTACTAAGGGTCACATGTCTACTTCTTTGGCTCCGTGTCTCTCCAATACACTGAGTGAGAACCAGTGTGTCGGTCTTTCACCCGTTTCGTCCTAAGGTTGGATCTGCCCCATAGGTCGCACGAGAATTGGTGTTGTGACGATTCCATTTCAAATTGTTATGACAAAACAAAAATGGGAACAGAAGATAAAACCGTTCATTTCAGAAAAAGATAAATCGACCACTATTTTTCAGAGAAAGACTTGGATTTAATTATATACCGATTTTTTTATTTTTTGTCACCCCGTTCACTTCGGGTTTATAAATCGTGTATTATCTTGTCCAAAAACCTATGTCGTCGACACTCCACCGTGCGGGGACTGTCTAAACCTCTATTGGTTAGGTTCGGTTGACACTCGAAGAGACTCCGTCCTAGGACAGACCCAGTCAGTCCCAGGTCGGTTCCTTGTCTACCAAGTGACTTGCGGAATTAATTTTTCTCACAACACTAAAGGGACCGTCCGGTCACCAATTCTGAGGCGTAAAGGTGACGTCCCTGTGTCCAAGCTAAGAACTAGTACCTTAATTCTAAGGTGTACGTGACCTGCCGGTTGTTTTTCACGTCACTTCCACCATATATTTTTCTACACCCGTCCTGCTCCCTTATCGTCGTCCATCACTGGACGGTCCCTGCTCGGTGTCTCCTTCCGACGATGGTAGGACCTTCCCTGTTCCCCACTTTTACCATAATGATCTAATACTACCCCTCAGTGGCGTATCTCATACATCAGTTTCCTCTTGATCGATATTCGCCCCTCCCGGGTGGATAAAGAGGAGATCCGAAGACTTGAGACGGGACGGTTGAGGACGGTGTCTGTTTAGTTCGACGTCCGGTCTCCCGTTTTCTCGGACCACTACAGTGACTATCTCTAGTTGGTACTCCGTGTCTCGTCCCACCTCCCTTCGTCCGTACTCTCAAGTCGTCGAGCACCCCCTACTAGTCGTGATACCGTCCGTGTCGCACCTTGTGTCTCCCGTCTGCAGATCCTTCATGCGTTCTACGTAAACGACGAAAATTAGGTTCACTTGGGTTACTTCTTTAACCAAAACTCATTTTCTACGACACACGATTCCCGTTGACCTGGGACCTGGAGATCCCAAAGTGAAGGTCGAATAGACCCGTTCGTTCAGTAGTCTAAAGTGACCGGAGGACCCCGAACTCAGTGTGTGCACGTCCCCCCTCACCTCAACGACTACGGACATTTCCCAAAGTTCGACATTAATATAGGGGGTGCAGGAGTCTCACAGATCTGTTCTAACATTCTCGACCCCTCACCCGTCCCCCACGCCCCCTTACTGGAGTCGAAGGACACCGGGAACTTGTTCACCTTTAAGGACCGTCTCCGGGAGGAGGGTCTCACGTATCCTTGTCTAGGAGTCGTCGTCGTCGTCGGAATCAGACTCCGTACTTCTGGTTTACCCTTTTTCTGAGTAAATTCTCAGAATCATCCTTTCCCTCAGGTCAGCACGTGACTGTCGTCCTCATCCCTCCTTAGGACGACTACAAGAGGTCCTTCGAAAATACACTGAATAATAATCACTACGATTATTTTAGAGTATAAGTAGTGTTTGTGTAATATACGACTTGTGACACGATTCGTAGAACGTATAAAACGACGTAAAGTAGAGGTGTTGGTTGGATACTTCATTATAATTGACATAAAAATAATTTTAAAATAAAAATTAACCTTCCACTAACGAAATGTTACAACACAACCAAAGACAACCTGTTGTTGTACGTAGTCGAAATTCATATGTGTGTGTGTGTGTGTGTGTATATATAGGAGAGGGAGAACTCGGAGGAGGAGTCGGGGGTAGAGTGGGGAGATCCCGTAGTGTCTCGTGGTCCGACTCGAGGGACACACGATATCGGCGAAGGGTGACCGATAAAATGTGTACCATCACATATATAAAGTTGCGACGAGAAGTTAGGCAGGGTGGGAAAGAAAGGGGCGACACAGGCGTTCACGTAAGGGATAGATACAGACACAGAGATAAGGACGGGACGTTTATCCAAGTAGTTATGGTAGAAAGATCTACGGTATATATACGTAATTATATGTTACAAACAAAAAGAGAAAGATTGAATGAAGTGAGTACGTTGTCCGAGATCCAAGTACGTTGAGTTTTTGCCTTTTTACTACGCATCTTTCAGTTTCTTTTGTACCAAAGTCAATGTTGACTAACTTGCAAATAATGCACGGACCGTAGTAGAATCTACGAATATAGTCCGATCCATAGTTTCGCTCCGACACAAAGGGGTTATCCCCTAGATGTTCCAGTTTTGTTACAAGTATTATTGTGATTTTATCCATAAAAGGAAAGGGTCACAGAACTGTAAACGTGACTTACCACATTTCCTTTTGCACCCCCCTTTACAGTGACGGTAGCGTGCCTAGTTCCGTCACGTGGTTTCCTAGGAGCACTGGGGACACAAGAAGGTTGCCCTTTTTTCACGATAAAGTGAAGCAACACTGAAACTACTTCGGTTTATTAATAATGGAAATAATTTAGAGTTGGGAACTCGTGTACAGAAAGATATAAGACGTACTCCTACACCCTTCTACGGTAGTAAGGGAAGATGTACACAAGTTCAAGGAACCAAAAGAGTTCCTTTCTGTGGACGTGTTTGTTGACTCAACGTTAGACTAGACTTGAGAAAAAAGGGGACCTAATGGCAAACATAAATTTTCTTGTTTACTTTTTAATATCGGGAAGTCTACATTAACCGTTTACCAGAGTTTTTAATTCACTTACACAATGTCTTTTCGTGTCGATTATCACAAACAACGATTACCATTGTTAGCTCGAAAGTTCACTTTTGATCTCGAAACCTTTTGCGTCTACAAATGTAATTGAACGGTCGAAGGGTTAGGAATGTCTAAAAAGACTACTCTAGACACCATTGCTATTATTTACACTATAAAACTATAATAGATTTTTTACACAGTAATAGAGTTTCTAGACGTATTAAGTCCCATGGTTACAAAGAATTTACAGGTTTCGTAGTTCAATGTTTTCCGTGTCCGCTTTGTGACTAAGTTTCATATTTTATCGGACACCTAAAATTCCATTATATAATAGTTTCAAAGTGACTATACTAAAGTCTAAGGTGTAATGTTGTAAAATTCTTGGACTGTCAATTCCAAACTAAATCATAGTTTTTAGGATAACTCATAGAGGAAAAAAGTTGATGTATAGTCGTATTCCGATTAAAAAAAAGGATATGACGTTCGTTTTGTCATATATCTTTGTGTCACTTTCGTCTTAATACTCTAATATTCTTAGACAGAAGGTAATTCTGTGTGTAATTTTTCTAAATGTTTTTACGGTGAGAAGAGTTACTGAACAAAACCTTTTATATTAATAAATAGTATTTTTACAATAAATATATACATTAATCAAGTACTAACAATACAAATTTACTTAATCATCTATTTACTAAAACTTTAAAGAGTCGATATTAAAGATCGTGTCATTTATAATCATCTATGTTGGGTATAAAGTTTTATTTGTCATTTTTTCGAGAAGTCCCGGGCGTTAGTGAAAATTCTTACATTTTCCTAAGACTTCGGTTTTACAGAATCTTAGTGATAATATAGTCTTGGAAGTGGTTACGTTACTCTAGGGGTTACATTCTCGGAAAGTATCAGGATCTTTTTTACATACTCTGGGTTTATCTTTTGTCAGCAACCGAGGTTTAGATGGTTTTCTTTTGTTATTTCCATTTTTACTTATTTTCGAATTAATTTACGGATGTTTTGTATAGTTGTACGGTCGAAGTAAGTGACAAGTTAAATCATAAGTATTGCTACAGTAAGGTAGTTTATATCGAATGTTCAAGTTAAAAGAATGAAGTGTTTGGGGGGATTCGTTCGTGTCATTAATAGTCCTTGAGTATCGGTTAGTATTTAATTCACTCATTACATCTCGGTTTATTAAAGATTTCGTGTTTATATTTTTGGAAATATTTGCAATAAAAATTTCATATACAATTTACCCTATACCCACGTCAACCACACAAACTATGTAATGTACCACCCCTGAGGTTTTCATTCTTTTACATCCCGAGTGGTTCCGGGGTGAAATTTGCGTCACAGGAAAATGGAAATTTGATATGGGGAGGACCTTTGTGAAGTCACTTTCCTCTAAAGAAGTGGTCCTCTTTATGACGAGGACTGGAAACCGTCCTCATCTTTTTCTCCGTGTATTACCTCTAAGTTATTTGACAATCGTCTCCTTGTTTTAGGGTCGCCTATCTCTCTGGTCTTCGAGACACCAAACCCAGACTCTTTCCGAGACTACCGAGTAGGAGACGGAGGACCGTCCCTCAACCCCCCGTCGTCCCCACTCCCCCATCGTGCGAGAGTGAGGGTCCACGAGTAGTAATCCACACGTTAGCTAACGGGGTTTCCGTCTCGGTCACCTAATCTTCTCGAACCCCGTAGAGTGTTCCTTTCCGACACGACAAGACACGAATCAGTAAGTCAGCACAGACTGAGAAACGTCGGGGTGTCTGACATCGGACGGTCTGTGTAGACGGGTACCTCTAGGAGGTCTGTTCTTGTGACCTCACCCAACGGTACGGGAGGAGGTCCCCTAGAAGGGTTGGGTCCCTAGTTTGGGGCCAGAGGGCGTAACGTCCACCTAAGAAATGGTAGACTCGGTGGTCCCTTCGGGGTGGTCCTTTCCTCTTTGTAACTTTCTTTTCTGATCCCCGGTGAAAGATTTCTCGTCGGAGGGTAGGAGGGGTGAAGACAAGACCCTCCGGGAACGGAAGCGACTATGGAGTCTTAATACGAGGGAACCGTCACTCATCAGGATTATAACCTCTCTGAAGAGAACTGAAGTAAGGGACTTTATCGTAGAAGAAGTGAAAGAAGGCATGGAAGACGGGGTACCTGGTCCCTTTTCGTCACAACGACGAAATAGGCTGAAACGCCATGGTACTAAGACTCTAGTATACCAACGAAAGGTTGTCCCCAAAGGTCACTACCCTAAAGGACGTCGCAATGTCCAATTGAATAAAAGAAGTAGACTAAAGAGACATCAAAGACGATATTTACGTAAATGAAATTAAAAAAAAAAATAAAATTTCTGATACCCATTTCATTGAGTGAGTATATCTAGAAGTTATTTCTCACTCACTCACTTCACTCACTTTCAGCGAGTCAGTACAGGTTGAGAAACACTGGGACATCTGATATGTCAGGTACCTTAAGAGGTCCGTTCTTATGACCTCACCCATCGGAAAGGGAAAAGGCCCCTTAGAAGGGTTGGGTCCCTAGCTTGGGTCCATAGGGCGTAACGTCCACCTAAGAAATGGTCGACTCGATAGATTAATGATAATAAACCAGTAAGTAGTCGAGATTGTAAAGGAGGCAACGTTAGACCTCGAGAGGTAACAGTTGTCCCTTGTCTAAGTGTAGTGTAGACGAGAGACCTTGACGGAACAAATCATATTTTTATTTTAACTTTAAATTTTTACCTTTTTGTCCTATACCGGTCCGTGAGTGCTACCGACAAGAGAACGAGAGATATGTGGAAGACGAGTTCATCAGGGTTAATAGATTTCAAGGATAATCGGAAATCAGAGGTTGGTCAGGAACGAGAGACATGTAGAGGATGAAATGAATGTACTGATGGGTTAGGAGAATTAGTATCTCGAAGTAATCACGGACTATCGACACTCGGGTCGACGGTAGTTAAGGGGGATATTTACCATCGGAGGAGGAGACTCATCGTTTCTGATGAGGAGACAGGCAGGAAAGACGAGTAGTAGATGGTGTGTGCCACCCCACCAGAAAGTCCTGGAACGAAGTCTGACCATTCTAAAGCACAGGGAATTCGGTAATTACAGAGATCAACGATAGAGACCCGAGAAAGAAGTCGGAGTTCCGACTCGTTGATATTCCGAACGTTCAGACGTCCTGCGTCGGGTTGTTTGTCCTAATATTTTGTACAGTAGGTAAACTTTACAAAACAAATCGTCTAGTAAGTATGTGTACGTCTCGGGTGTCCACACGTCAACCGTTGTATTAAAGTTCTAAATACCTTTTGTTCATTACGTAACTCGAATGCAACACATCTGTTACACCGGACCACTCCTCTGGTTTCACATTTAGAGATATTACATGTTTTAGAAGGTCCGTACAGTCACTTCGAGACACTAAGTTAGTAAACCTCTATTCTTGTTGAGATTTTAACCCAAAGTAACGGTTTGACGGAAGTAATTCGTGGAAGAAGGAAGTGGTTGTAGTTATCTAAGATCGACGATTATCGGAAATGAGGAACATAATTATGACCGTAAAAAGGTACGTTTACAGACCCGAAGGAACGGTCTAACTTTGCCAGTATATGAGACGACACTGAAGAGTGCGAATATTGTTTGTGCATGCATCATTCACTTTATGACTATGAACAACTTATAGTTCAAAAAAAAAGACTCAGGATCGACTGTTTTAACGTGAAGTGAGGTGATATTTAAATATCAAAAAGAAATCGGAGGGTCAAGTATGTGTAGGACTCTAGAGATGGATAAGGGGTTCGGATGAGATACTATGATTTCCTCCTTTTAAGTTGAGTTAGAAAAAAGGAACGAAAGACAGGTTTGGGAAATCTCGTTCCTGGGGTGGCGAAGGAGTCGGAGGGGACGGGTCTTCGGACCGTACCTCGAGAACTTTCGACAAGGATAGTAGGGAGTACTCCGTCCGTGAGTGACTTAACAGTAAAGTCAACCACCTCAACACTGATTTCGTCTTCTACATGAAAGAGACTTGTAAGTTGGAGGTTAGTGATTTTTCGTTTTTCAACCCCATAGCCAGAGACCGTTCTTAAGAGAGGGTAGAGAGGTAATAGACCTGAAACTATCGGGAGACAGAATATGGTACTGAGATTCACCCACACCTTTAACGAATCGAGAGACCGTCCAACTCGCTCAGGTTCCTCTCGATAAATAAAAAGGTTTGTTCTTACTTCTCCCCGAAACAAAAACAAAAAACAGAGTCGTAGTACATCTGAAGTCGCATAGTGACAAAGAGGTATTGTCCACACAAAATAAACTGTATTTCCTTCTGGACAAATAGTCATTGTTTCCGGAAAATTTAATACTGAAACGAGATTTCCTGTAATCACTATTTCTGTCTTCATTTACCGTAGAAGTATGTAGGAAGTTGCTATAATGTTTTTAAATAGGGTAGGAGTGGTAAAGGAGTAGGTGTGGGAGATCAACTTCGGTAATGAAGAACAGAACTTTTGTCGTTATCGAAGCATTGAGTGGAGGGACGGAGGAGAGAACGGGGAATGATAGAAGGAAGATGAACGACGGTCTTGTTAAAGAAACTTTGTACTCAAATGCGTGTTGACGGGGGAACGAGTTTACGGACGTTATCGAGGGGTAAGAGACGTCGTCTTTTACGTGTAACGAATTGTCATGTGTTCCGAAAGATCTTGTCTTCCTTTATTTTATTATTTGAACACCTGAGACCAAAAAAAAAAATTATTCTTAAAGAAAAAATTTCTTCAACATGACTCGGCCCGTATTCGTGCTATACTCTACTGAGAACCACCGAGATCCGAAAGTTAGTACGGTCAGGTTCGTGGGTATTCCTGAAGTCACTACGAATAGTGAGGACGGAGAAGTGTATCGTGTAGTAAATAGAGACTCAAGTTAAGACAGTAGAGGAGATTCTCAGAAAAGGACCTCACCCAGACCCAATCCACAGGAAGACGACCCAAGAGTTTCAGTGGAGAACGGGGAGACACTGTTGTTGGTGTGACAAGGAACGAACTATGACCTGTAATCTGGTTCTGAAGAAACGATTCTGACTCCCAGAATGAGGAGAATAAATGAGACCTGGAGGAGAAAGGAAAAGAATTTTTATTGTCTTCGATGGGGAGGGAGGAAATTCCTTGACAGGAAGGAGAATAGGAATATCAAGTTCGTTCCTATAATTTGGTCTCCTTAGGTGGGGGTAGGATCCTATACTGTGTGCCGGGTTTTACCTGGGAAATGGGTCCTTACCCTTCGTAAGTTTTTCTTTCTTCCCGATGAAATATGTACAGTAGACCACAAAAGAGACCTTGTCGGTGATTACGGGATCAAGGACCTAGACAAGAAGACCGAAAACTTGGTCATTCGAAAATAATTGTTTATTAGGTCTTTAAAATATCAACAGTTTATTTGACCTCTGACCGACCAGATCCCATTAGAGTCGAACCTAATGAAGACGAGATGTACTACAGAGTAGAAGGTCGTCAGATCAAACCTAAATGAGTGTACGTCGACCCGTTCAGGGTCCTCTGTCTCACCTTCATATGTTACAAACGACTCGGGATCCGTTCTCTGGAGGCAGACTAGGGTCCCAACCCTTCTAGCGGATCTTCTTCCGTTCCGTTGGGTGAGGTCATAAGAACGGACCTCTTAGGGGTACCTGTCTCCTCGGACGACCCGATGTCAGGTGTCCCAGTGTTTCTCAGTCTATACTGACTCGTTGATTCGTGTCGTGTCCGAGATTGAATCGTGTAGTAGTAAAGGTACCGTAAGAGAATCGGTTTCGTTCAGTGTCCTAGACGAGACTAAGTTCCCCTACCCGTGATTTGAGATGAGAAGCTACCTTCCTCGACGTTTCTGTGTAACGGTTTCTATACCTCCGTTTCTCCCGACCTTTTGATACCGGTATAGACGTTTGATGATCGCGAAACAATGAGTCGAGGGACAAAATAGAAGATAATTGTTATTTTTGGGAAAAATTTTAAGCTCAGACGAAGACACCAAACGTTAAAAATTTGAAATTAAATATGGACAAACCTTTATTTACTTACTTACTCCAACACAATGTTGACCAGTACACAGTAGGTTCCCTCCCCTATCCCTTCTCCCACCGTCTCCGACTCCCCCGACGTCTCACACGATATACTATTACCGGACTCTCGTGGAGGTTTCATTCCACGGTGAACGGAAAGGTTTCAGGATTGAGTCGAGTTCCAGTGTCGGTGACTTTCGAGATCACGAGGAATTCTTGATCTGTCCCTTGTTATTCGATAAGTGACCTGAGACGAGAGAACGATGAATTTAGTAGACCTCGGGGACTGACAAAGATAATCCACTGATAGGAGTCCACACATAATTATATCGGTGTATAATATGAGGCGAAGGGACCACCGGGTCTCCAATTTCACAGACGGAGGTTACGCCCTCTGGACCCAACCTAGGGACCCAGCCCTTCTAGGGGACCTCTTCCTTTACCGTTAGGTGAGGTCATAAGAACGGACCTCTTAGGGCACCTGCCTCTTCAGGTACCCCAGCGTTTCTCAGTCTGTGCTGACTCGCTGAAGTGGAGTGGAATAATATGAGGTCTAACCGATATTATGTCTTGTATCTAAAAAATTCTTTTCTTATAAGTTCCCCTTTCTGACTTCCCTAGAATCTAGACCAGGTCACAGGGGTTAGATTCAAGAAGAGTGGTGAGGAAAGGTCATTTTGAGTAAAGGAATTCCCGACTATGTTTCCTACAATCTCCCCCTTTCAATACTTTGTTATGGATTCAGAGTTACTAACTACAGATCCACCGTGATCACCATTTCTTTGACGGACAGTCACGTCCTCGACATTCTCTAAGTCCAAGCTAGGGACCCACCTCTTCTAGGGGACCTCCTCCTGTGTCGTTGGGTGAAGTCATAAGAACGGACCTCTTAGGGTACCTACCTCCTTGGACCACCCAATGTCAGGAAACACAGAGTTTCTCACCCTTCACTGACTTCGTTGAATCGCACGTGTGTACGTAGGGAGTTACATCTCCTATTAAATATTGTAATCTCTCTAAAGAATTGAGTCTTGATAGAAAACATTCATTTTAGGGTCCTTTATACCTCTGTAAAAATCCACCGAGATCCGTCTAGACAAGACGACCCAAAAAATACTACCACAACCATATTCATTGCTTTTTTACATAGACCCGTATACACACTGATCTAAAACACTACAAATCTTAAAAAAGAGGATACTTTCCCTCCCAATGGAACCGGAAGTCTTACAAGGTCCTCGATTAGTAATACCATTAAATAGTATATCTTTATGGCTATTTTTACCTTTTAAGGAGACTCAAAAACATCGGAATTTGGGTTGTAAACCCCAAATTTGTCGTAGGAGTCGACTTTGCTAATGACGAAGTTAAGGTACTCATGAAGAGTGGTAGACAATTGGTGTTTTGACGGAGGGTTTCACGATTCTAAGTGTAAAGACGGCCACTCTACTCCTCCTCCGGTATAGACGAGAGAGGTACAGAGTCCAAAGTCTGGACCCGGTTCCGTCGTTCTATCCTAGAGGTCCCGAACACACTACCACACTACAAGGGACACACCCTCCGGAAGTCCTCTCCGTCTCTCCACTGGAGTGACCCTCCTACTTTTGTCAAGTTATTTTTTTATGAATAGAACCTTTACTAGACGGACTTAAACTCTGGTTACTTCTCTAACATAAAGGTCGTAGGAAAGTTTCTCTTTTGGTAAAAGGTAATTAGGACAAACCCCTTCTTTAGGGTGTCGTGAAGATCTGCCTCTCTACTACTAAGTCCGTTTTTCCCAGAGTTGAGGTCGAGATGTATTTTTGTATCAGTCCCTTAGTGGGAATCTTCTTGGATAAATATATTTCAAAAGGAAATTTCGATCTCGTTTCTACACGAGGACCCTTCACGTCGATACCCAATCAAGGTTGGTGTGTTCATTGGAGGTGAAACCAGAGTCTATCGAAAAAGAAGGGAGATCATAAAGAAAGTATGAAACTTACTTTGAGCGGACGTCTCTAGGTCATACAGGGTAGAGATTTTGGGTTTGAGTCTGTTTCCCTTTTTTTCTATTCTGTGCAGTTTTCCTAGAAATCGATTTTACATCTTTGATATCCCTCTAATTTGTTCTTTTGCAGTTTTGTAATATCTTCGTTGTAGTCCGTTTCTTGTCCGAAGACTAAGAAGATACTAACTAGAAAATGAACTTAAGACAAGACTCGGGACAAAAAACGGATTTCTCGAGAGAACCGTTAAGAATCAGGGGGTAGGGAATCTATCCTTAGAAAGTCCTCTGACTCTTGTGGTCGATGTCATTATCCGTAACCCCCCCCCCGCCAATTATAAAACAGTGGTGATTATGTTGGAATGGTTGGAAACTCCACTAACAACAACAAGTTAGTGATTCAGTACAGGTCGAGAAACGCTGGGGTACCTGACGTTGTGTTGTCCGAAGGGACAGAAAGTGACAGAAGGTCTCAAACGAGTTACCTGAGGACAGGTAACTCAGTCACTACGGTAGATTGGTAGAATAGGAGACAACGGGGGAAGAGAAGGACGGAAGTTAGAAAGGGTCGTAGTCCTATAAAAGGTTACTCAACCGAGAAACGTAGTCCACTGGTTTCATGACCTCGAAATCGAAGTCTGTAAGGTCACTTATAAGTCCCAACTAAAGGACATCCTAACTGACCAAACATTTTCCCTGGGAGTTCTCAGAAGAGGTCGTGGTGTCAAACTTTTGTAGTCAAGAAATCGTGAGTCGGAACTCCACTATAGATACCTTTCAATTGGATCGGTCTGTGTGACATCACCCGGTGCAGTCTCTCAATGGAGACGAGAATATCGTCTAAACCCGGGTGCTGGAACCAGATCAATGGTTTCCTGACACTGATCTTCGTGGGTTCTCTCACCTCAAACTGTCTTTTGGTTTCTTGGGAATCCCAGACGACAGAAGAGACGATGACGACGACGATTCAGCGAAGTCAGCACAGGCTGAGACACGCTGGGGTATTTGCCGTCGGGTGGTCCGAGGGGGTAGGGACCCTAAGAGGTCCGTTCTTGTGACCTCACCCAACGGTAAAGGAAGAGGTTACGTACTTTCACTTTTCACTTTCACTTCAGCGAGTCAGCACAGGCTGAGAATCGCTGGGGTACCTGATGTCGGATGGTCCGAGGAGGTAGGTACCCTAAAAGGTCCGTTCTCATGACGTCAGAAGAGATCAGGGTATCTAAAGTCGAAGACTTCAATGTTTGTAAAGACCGTTGTCAAATTGGTTGTCGAAACACATACACACACTTTTTACTTTTTAGTCTGGATTGTAGACATAAAGTCTTGGTGGATATTCGTATCGTTATTAGAATCCTCAGGGAATCGATGGAGAGACGAAACTCTCGACCTTTGGAGTATCATCTCAAACGGTAGAAAGAAATAGTGTACGAAAGTCCATATTTAAAGACTCATGTCGAAATGGGGATCTAAGTGAGATAGGAGTAAAAAGACAGAATTTAAATAGATAAGCACGGGATAAAGGTAAATCCACCAAAACAATCTATGGAGTTTAAGTAAGAAAATGGTTGAGTCATAGACTTTTTGGTAGATTCTGAGTTTTTTCTTTGTTAATAACCTACAAGAGGGTCATGTCACGAGAAGAACTGGTGACTCAGATAACGGACTTGAAATATCGAGACAACTCCGTCTTCAATCAAACATATAAAAACATACCATCTCTTCTTTTATGAAAGAAAGGGTACTTTGTCTATCATAGTCTTAACTCCTGATTACCGGGATGACCTGTTATTGGTGACAATATAGATTAAATCAAGAGTTAGATTATAAACCATGAATCTAAGAAACCTGATTTGTAGAATTTCAAAGGAAACCATTAATTACTCAATTTATATTAAAGACTATGTAGAGAAAAATTCACTTCTGACTCTCTCAAGTGAGTTGTCCTCCGCTCGAGACCATAGATGAGACGGTAGATAAAAGGACTTTTAAAATTAAAGTTCAAGTTTCCTAAACGACTATTTTCTTTAATGAGTAATGTACGTTTATTTATTAAAGTTCAAAATTATCTTCTAATAAATTGAATTAAAGTTATATATCAGTAAATCTCTTTTTTTTTTCGTTATTTCTCTTCATTGTCGAACATATAGTGGTTTAACTTGACTGTGGATATAGGTCTGAACTTGTTGTTGATCTTTCAGGGTGTAATTGTCGTTAGACCTCAGAGTTATCCCTTTCCCAGGACTCGCTACGTAGGTGGGGTACCCACTTTGAAGTTTGCCATCAACCCCCCGAAGACTAATATTAGGGTCCGGCTTTTGACTATAGGAGTAGTCGAACGTACGTTTTTACGTCGAGACCAAAATGAAATTGTTACGACAAACAAAGTGGAACACTCAATATTCTGAAGAATCTGGGAACCCCCAACCGGTCTAAAGACTCCCGAGTTCTTAAGGTTCTGGGTGAGGGAAAGAATAGATTTCACAGTGGACTGAATGACACGTACGTTAGTCTGTGTCTTAGACCTATCACAGGTCCGTCTAGTCTTCGTCCAATCTCCGGGTAGGAGGACGAAGACTTCGGAATTGTTCCAAAAGAGGTAAATTAAAGGGGGTGATCTGGTAAGTCCATGCTGGATTTAGTTTGGGCAATACTGATATGTCACCTTCACTCTTTATCTAAATTCCCGGATCTAGACTATCTATCTCACGGATTACTTGATACCTTACTCCAATCACTGTAACATGTCCTCTGTCCCTAGTTCTGGTAGGGGTACCTTTTCTTTACGTTTTTTCGTTTTACCGACAGACCCCTCCGGAATGTTTGTCGACACTTTTCTTCTCTTCGCTTTTCGTTTCCTCTTTTCCTTTCTATATTCGTAGACTTACGTCTCAAGGTTTCTTATCGTTCTTCTCTATTCTTTCGGAAGAAGTCGTTAGTTACGTTTCTTTATCTCCTTTTGTTGTCTCACCCTTTCTGATCTCTAGAGGAGTTCTATTAATCTCTATGGTTCCCTTGTAAAGTACGTTTCTACCCGAGCTATTTCCTGTCTTTACCATACCTGGATTGTTTTCTTCTTCTATAATTCTTCTCCACTGTTCTTATATGTCTTCTTGACATGTTTTTTCCAGAAGTACTAGGTCTATTAGTACTGCCACACTAGTGAGTGGATGTCGGTCTGTAGGACCTTACACTTCAGTTCACCCGGAATCTTTCGTAATGATGCTTGTTTCAATCACCTCCACTACCTTAAGGTCAACTCGACAAAGTTTAGGACTTTTTACTACGACACTTTCACGACGTGAGTCATACGGTCGTTTAAACCTTTTGAATCGTCACCGGTGTCCTGACCTTTTCCAGTCAAAAGTAAGGTTAGGGTTTCTTTCCGTTACGGTTTCTTACGAGTTTGATGGTGTGTTAACGTGAGTAGAGTGTGGGATCATTTCATTACGAGTTTTAAGAGGTTCAGTCCGAAGTCGGTATGTAGTTGGCACTTGAAAGTCTACAAGTTCGACCAAAATCTGTTCCGTCCCCTTGGTCTCTAGTTTAACGGTTGTAGGCGACCTCGTACCTTTTTCGTTCTCTCAAGGTCTTTTTGTAGATAAAGACGAAATAACTGATACGGTTTCGGAAACTGACACACCTAGTGTTATTTGACACCTTTTAAGACTCTCTCTGTCGGTATGGTCTGGTGGACTGGACGGAGAACTCTTCAGACATACGTCCAGTGCTTCGTTGTCAATCTTGACCTGTACCTTGTTGTCTGACTAAGGTTTATCTTTTTCCTCATGTAGTCCCGACATATAACAGTGGGACGAATAAATTGAATATACGTCTTATGTAGTACTCTTTGCGACCCGACCTCCTTCGTGTTCGACCTTAGTTCTAACGACCCTCTTTATAGTTATTGGAGTCTATACGTCTACTGTGGTGGGAATGCCGTCTTTCACTTCTCCTTGATTTTTCGGAGAACCACTTTCACTTTCTTCTGTCACTTTTTCAACCGAATTTCGAGTTGTAAGTCTTTTGCTTCTAGTAGCGTAGACCAAGGTAGTGAAGTACCCTTTAGTTACCCCTTTGTCACCTTTGTCACAGTCTGAATTAAAACCCCCGAGGTTTTAGTGACGTCTACCACTAACGTCGGTACTTTATTTTCTGCGAATGAGGAACCTTCCTTTTAATACTGGTTGGATCTGTCGTATAAGTTTTCGTCTCTGTAATAAAACGGTTGTTTCCAGGCAGATCAGTTCCGATACCAAAAAGGTCATCAGTACATACCTATACTCTCAACCTGACACTTCTTTCGACTCGTGGCTTCTTAACTACGAAGACTTGACACCACAACCCCTTCTGAGAACTCTCAGGGAACCTGACGTTCCTCTAGGTTGGTCAGGTAAGATTTCCTCTAGTCAGGACCCACAAGAAACCTTCCTTACTACGATTTCGACTTTGAGGTTATGAAACCGGTGGAGTACGTTTCTCAACTGAGTAACCTTTTCTGAGACTACGACCCTCCCTAACCCCCGTCCTGCTCTTCCTCTGTTGTCTCCTACTCTATCGACCTATCGTAGTACCTGAGCTACCTGTACTCAAACCCACTTGAGACCCTCAACCACTACCTGTCCCTCCGGACCGTACGACGTTAAGTACCCCAGCGTCTCAGCCTGTGTAGACTCACTTACTTAACTTGACTTGACTTGACTTATGATAGAACCAGATTTGATACTATGTAGAATACAAACATACCTTCACTGAAAAAATTAACGAATTTTAAAATGGTATTGTCGTCCATCTTTTTTATTTGTCCGTTATGATACATAATTTTTAAGTATCCTTAAAAGTCGTTTTTCATTTAAAAAAATTCTAAAAAATTTCAAAAATAAATAAATAGACAAAAACCAACACGACACAGAAGCAACGAAGCGCGGTCAAACAGATCAACATCGTTCGTCCCAGATGAGAGATGAGCATCACGTACCCTAAGAGTAGGGTCATCGAAGGGAACGACGCCACATGTCCGAGCTCTCGTATCCGAGTAATCAACACCATGTACCCGAATCAACGAGGTTCCGTACACCCTAAAAGGGTCTGGTCCCTAGTTTGCACACAAGGGACGTGACCACCCACCTAAGAATTGGTGACCCGGTGGTCCCTGTAGGGTGTTTTTCATTTTAAAATTATACAGGTATAATCTTTATTTAATAAATCCTCCTTAATAGTCCCTTTAGGGTCCACCTTACGTCTCACACTGAGTTTTTGAGGTTGACTTGCCGTTTACGTACTTTCTTTATAGGCACTTCCCCCATCCCCTTTCCACGACTGGATACCTTGAAACCTTTACTCACCTCTCACATTCTGATACCCCTTTTCTTTGACGTGCATCTTGACACGAGGCTATTTTAACAAAAGGAGACTCTATATCAAATTGTTTAGAGATTAGTGACATACACACCTTAAGTGTTGTGTAACACTTATGTTAAGTGCTAAATGTAACCTTAAGTGTTAGTTTATTTATTTACTGTCTACTGTCTTAGGTCCAAATAAAGACAACTTCGCAAATGTTCGTTTCTCTGTTTCGACCTAATCTTAACCTCTGTATTTATACTTAAGTATAAACCGAAGTGTGTCTGTCAATGTATACCTTTATACTATCGATGTACCAATGATGTGTGTGTATAAAGGAACGAGTCCGTCTGTTCTCCTGAAGTTTCGTTGTTGTGAGGTCATCGTTACTCGAATGGACCGTGGGTCTAGAGTCAAAGATCATAGTAGAAGATTATTTTCCTTGGTCCCGAAGAACCTCTTTACTGACTACATTTTGACCCTGTCCTACTATCGTCTACTCGGACTTCGTATATCATCACGATCTGTCATTTCTCATGAGGTCTTTGATTTATTTTACTACCTTGATAGTTCCTCGGTTCACTATCTCCAAGGTTACTGGTTTCAACCTTCTTGAACTCGTTCTTTCATTCATTGTATTATAATCTAGTATTGGGTTTATATTTTATTAATAGTTACTCAGGTGTAAGGACATTTATTTATTAATTCGTTTTGTTGACTTCTTTATTTTGTTTAGAAGGTACATCATCCTCAGGGTTACTATATATATGTATGAGGAGTTCCTTCATCCCATATTGAAGGGTAAGAATTTTACACCTGACAAGTATCACTGAAAGAATATTTTTCATTTTTCACTTCGATTTAATCATTTACATTTCATACTTTTCCGTCTCACCCCCTCCTTCCTCTCCTCATTGAAATGTCACCTCTTTAGACTGGAGAGTCCACTCCTTAGTTTTAGTTGTGGTTGTCTCTAATTAATACAACCATAATGTACACGAAATATTTACACTATTCTTTCCGTGAATTATCAAGAGGAGGTCTCCCCCCCGTTTTGTTAGATTAATACTTTTTTGACAGTCTGTTTAGGGTTGGCTCCCTATAAGATGTTTTAGGGATTGGTCATGAAGAGTTTTGATAGTTCCAGTCGTTCTTGTTCGTTTCGGATTCTTTGACGGTGTCTTGTCTCCTCGGATTCCTATGTATCGTTGATTTACACTATATCACAGGACCTACCTTAGGATCTTGTCTTTTTCCTGTTATCCATTTTTGATTCCTTTAGACTTTTTTGATACAGCAAAATCAGGGAGTCAGTACAGGTCGAGAAACACTGGGGTACCTGACATCGGGCGGTCCGAGGACGCAGGTACCCTTAAAAAGGTCCGTTCTTGTAACCTCACCCAACGGCAAAGAAGGAGGTCCCCTAAAAGGACTGGGTCCCTAATTTGGGCACAGAGGACGTCACCGTCCGTCTACGGACTCTGTGAACCCTACGTCTTATTTAATTTCTCAAATCAATTATTATGACATAGCCATAACCGAGTAATTAACACTGTTTGGTATTCTTTCATTCTACAATGATTATTCTTTTGGACTCACACCTTATATTTTCGAGAAGATAGAACGTTAAAGCCATTTAGATTTTTTTTTGGTCATTTTAAAATTTCAAATAAATTTATCAACGTCGTCTGTTTGGTTTTGTCTCTATACCAGATATTTTACAAACAGACACCGTAAATTTTATTCTGTCTCTTTTTGAGTTTAACAGTACCTAGTCTCACCTGATTCCTTTGTGTTAAATTTCGTTATACTTTAGACCTAACCTAGTATGTCGTTTTCTCGTATTATCACTTTTTTAACCAAAATTTTTTAAAAAAATTAGACATCGAATCAATTATCGTGTGGGTACCCTAAAAAGGTCCGTTCTCATGACCTCACCCCACGGTAACGGAAGAGACATTATCGTGTCATGTTTCCAATTAAAGAATTAAAACTGCTATATGGTGTTAACACATTCTACAATCCCTTTTGACTTACTTCCATATACGTTTGAGACACGATAGAAACGTTGAAAAGACATTTAGACGTTAATGAACTTTTAATTTTCGAATTAAATTTTTTTGTCCACTTGGTACTTTTTATTGTTTGTATAACGTTTCTTCTTCGTTTCATACACCGGAAGTAAACCGGTTCTCTCTATATTTCAACGGTAGTGACAATTCTACAAAAATACTTCCCTTACTTGTGATTCTCAAATTCCTTTTGACGGGTTTAGAATCACTAGAGGGAGGATCCCTACCCCTTTACATTAGTAGACCTATTATTTAGAATTCAATCGTAAAATTATGTCAAGTCCGGTTTCGAGTGCCTTAAGATGAAAAGAACCTTGAGAACCACTGTTTTGTGTGGAGGAGATTATTGGAGTTGTTCTCTCAAAAGAAGGTCCATAACCCACAATTGTTATCCCCGTGTTGTCAATTACTCTAGAGGAAAGGATGTACTAAGTTAGTAGACAAGAAAGGTATGTGTCTTCCGGATTCTCGTTAAGGGAGTACCTACATTCTTCTTGTCCAGAATAGAGTGATTGGGAAATCTTCTGGTTGAGGATGTCCTATCGGTGTTTACCGGCTCTAGGACGTCTCTACTCCTTTTCGAAGACTAGGAACGAACCGACTCTATGAAGAGGTCCGAAAAGGGTTCCATTGATCTTTCTCCAAAGGACCTTAACAAATATTCCTACGGTCTTCCAGTCGGTCTCAAGAGTCAGGGTTGTCAGGAGACAAGGAGGTGGGAATGATCTCATTGTTATGTATACAACGGGGTTGTCTCGATACGTGTGTCCGACTTCTGGACCCTCACGGTTGGTGTCATGAGCCACGACCCCTCCTCCCTCGTCTAAGTCTTTTTTTGTATTGTTACTACCACTATCGTTTACACGCTACCGTGTTCAGAACCACGCGGTACACGATGTTTGTGACCGAGTGAATTAGGAATGTTAATGTGTCACTCTATTTAATATAATACAGGTAAAATGCATAAAAAATTATCAGTCAATAAACCCACATAGTCTAGAAGAAACACAGTGCACCCTTAAAGGAACGGTACGTACTTAAGAGATCGACACCGTGTGCCACAAGTCGTCGACACCGTACACCCGGATCGGTGAGCCGTCGTACGTCCTAGGCTCAAGGGGTTGGTCCCTGGCTTGAGTGGGGGTTTCGTGACGTTCTACGTAATGATTGGTGACCTGGTTTCCCTTCAGGGACAGGTAAAATACCCACTCTTTTAATGAAGAGGGAGACCCTTTGACTTCTCACTTCATAGAACAGATTCCAGTTGAAACGACAAGTCAGTGATTCAGTGCAGGTTTAGAAGTACTGGGGTACCTGATGTCGTGTGGTCCGAGGGGACAGGAGGTGACAGAGGGTCTGAAACGAGTTTAAGTACAGGTGACTCAGTCACTACGGTAGGTTGTCAGAGTAGGAGGCAGTGGGGAGGAGGACGACGGAAGTTAGAAAGGGTCGTAGAAAAAGTTACTCAACCGAAAAACGGAGTCCTCCTGTTTCATAACCTCGACGGCTAAGTCGTAGTCAGGAAGGTTACGTATAAGTCACCACTAAAGGAAATCCTAACTGACCAAACTAGAGGAATGTCAGGTCTCCTAAGAGGTCTCAGAAGAGGTCGTGGTGTTAGACTTTCGTAGTTAAGAAACCGAGAGTCGCAAAAAATGAGGTAGAGAGTGTAGGCATGTGTTTCGGGTCAAGACAGGAAATGATCGACACACGAAAACCTGTTGGTTACAGTGGGTAAACAGTTCACCTTTTATTCGTCTCCGATTTTAGTGTTTAAGTAACTCACGGAACCAGGTAATTATTGAAGACGGTGAACAACCCCATAATGAGTGTACACACGAGTCTTAAACGGTTTGTTACCGTACATGGAATCTCCGCACTTGAGTAAAATAGGAATGTTATGTTGTCCTCTATTCCTGAGTAATAAAATGACTTCTCTTTCACCCACAAGTCACTCCAAGTTTATTAAGAGTTTCCAGTGGGTCGTTCATCAGGTCGACGTTGAACTCAGGACAAGATAGACGGGATCGTGGGACTCAGCATTGGTGAGACGATAGTGAGTGAGTTGTAAGGTCTTTGAGGTCTGTCGAGTCAAAGAAGATCTATTGTACAAAGAAATAAAATTGACTCCCGGATTGGGTTGTCTAAGGGACATTCCCCATATTTAAAGACCGACTCCCTCAGTTTCACTCTACCCCACCTGGGAAAGGAGTGACTGTCGACCATGGAACCTTTAGTCTCTGGGAAGGGACCCTTCGATCTTCTATAAAGATTCTACTCCTCCACACCGCCGTTTACCCTCTCTCTTCCCTGCGTTCTCTTCGAGATTTCTGGATCCCACTTAAGTCTTCCTTTGGATGTTAAATAAGTGAATTGGAACGGAAGCCGGTTCAGGGACGGTTCTTTCGTTACGGTAGACCCGAATCTCGTTAAATACCTTTCCTGTTCCTACGATTCCCAAAGGGTCCACCGAGTCTACCACTTCTTAGGTGGACGTTACGTCCTCTACGTTCAAACTAGGGACCCAGTCTTTCTAGGGGACCTCCTCCCGTATCGTTGGGTGAGGTCAAGAACGGACCTCTTAGGGTGACTACCTCCTTGGACCGGTCGATGTCAGGTTCCCCAGTGTCCTCTCAGCCTGTACTGAATCGTTGATCTGTTACTATGATTTATCTAAGTCGAAGATACGACTGGAGTTAATGACTATAACATAATTCTTCCAAGTACTTTAAGACGGGTCCAAGTCGACCCCCTTTTGTTTTTAAAGGACCAGGTGATCATTAAAGACGGTGTTCAAACTCTCACCCTTCTCGGAGTACACACGGGTCTGAAACGGTAAGGACGGTTGGACCTGAATGAGACACACACAAAACACACAATTCAGTGAAGTCAGTACAGGTTGAGAAACGTTGGGATACCTGACATCGGACGGTCCGACAAAACAGGAATCTGAATGAGACATCCTCCTGAGTCGACCCGAGGCCCGGTCCATCCCTCGGTTTTACCGGGTTACCGTGGGACAAGGACGGATGGAGCGTTTGATCCCGTTCTGTCGTAACTGCCGTTCTTTCCCGAATTAAACTTAAGGAAACCAAAATTAATAAAACTTTACTCTCCGTCCGATGGTTTCGGTTCTGGAAAATCCTTCTTGACTTTTTGGTTTCTCTAAGTCAGGTCGACCTTCCCCACCTCCCCCTCAAGGTTGGTTAATCGGAAGGAAACACTGTACCAGTGGGAAGTGGGGTGGGAGGCCTTCGGAATTGTTGTGAGTACACAGTTACCCTGGAGTCCTCTCCCCCCTTTTTCGTCACTCGGTTTGGAGTTCTCACCTTTTTTTTTCTTCGTTTCAGACCTTAAAGTTGAGTTTCGACCTGGAGACTTACCGAATTGACGACAGTAATAGAAAATATCTTGGGAGACACCCGAAAGGACTGGTGTCCTTGAATAGGAGTCTCGAAATCCCAGACGTAGAAGGGACCCTGAAACGATGACGAAACGGTTGGACCGATTTCGGTGGTAGAAATTCAGATGTGTGAAGGTATCGGTTTGAGGGATCCACCTAGCTTGAAGAGACCGACCTGAGAATTTCCCCTTCGAACAGGATGACAAGGGAAGTTATTCGTTAAAAATGTCCCACGAGTTACCGGACGGGAAATTTCTCGGGTCTTAGGGTTTCGTCAAGGAACCCAAGGTCTTTTGGGTCGGATCGGGTCTCCATCGTCCTCCGTCTTTAGATCTGAGTCAGTCTAATCAGAGGTCTCCTAGACGAGTTAAGTCCGACAACCTTCTCCTCAGTATACGGTTCCAATGACGATAGGAACTAGGTTGCGAGACGATCCAAAACCGTCCTTACTCGGGTAGAGGGGTCCCACCACCGACATTTCTCCCACGACGACGATGACGACGACGACGACGACAGTGAAGTCAGCACAGGCTTAGACACGCTGGGGTATCTGCCGTCGGGCGGTCCGAGGAGGTAGGGACCCTAAGAGGTCGGTTCTTATGACCTCGCCCAACGGTAAAGGAAGAGGTTACGTACTTGCACTTTTCACTTTCACTTCAACGAGTCAGCACAAGCTGAGGTACACCGGGGTACCTGACGTCGGGTGGTCCAAAGAGACAGGTAACCTAAGAGGTCCGTTCTCATGACCACACCCCACGGTAACGGAAGGGGTGATTTTCTCCCATCCTGTCCTTTAAAATAGTAGACAGAATATTCGTTCCACCTTAAACAAGATTACTTGTGTAAAAACACGATAACTCATGGGATTACCAAACCCAAGTGTTTCCACCTACACTTCCACTTAAACTTCGACCTCTTTTATCTTACCGAGATACATTCTTTTATTCTTTTTACATCTGAGACCCCTCGTTAGGTCCTGTCTTCCACTCCCACCCGTTCTCTCCTCCACCGGATTTCGTTCCCGGTTCGTGGGTCACGTTTCAGGGTCCCAACCCCCTCCCCACAAGTTTCGTCCTTATGCACGACAAGATAGACTTGTAGTAAGAAACGAAAAACTATCATATTTGACAGGACACGGAGTCAGTGTAGAGTCTTAAAGTCATTTCAGGTCATTTATGTACGTACCGAAACACACTCACTCCGAAAGTACGTTTAGGTCCTTTCGGAACTCAAAGTGAACTCAACTACTCCTTTTCTCTATCGAATACGCAATCGTTTGAGTCGACGTCCCCAATCCCTGGTCCCACTGTGACTTAAGTTAAAGGACCTTAACAGATTTGGGAGGTCACGAAAGAGGTGAAGACTCCCGCTTTCCATTAACCTAACTGTCAGAAGTAAATGGCAAATTTAAAAGAAGAGATATAACTTCCGTATCGTCCTGTGGTGCCTCTCCACCATTTCTTATGTTTGAATCCTAAATTTATCTAGACACAGACTTAGGGTCCAGGTGAAATGATCCACTAGGATTCGGAACCAAAGGATTAGATAGTTCACCTTCATTTATCATGTAAGGAATATTACTGACGAGGAATATGTTATTCGGGGGATGTATACTTGTTCGAGATAAGACTCTCGTGTAAGGATTCAGAGTAAACAAACAGATTCAGGTTCTTTAAATCGGATCCATGGGTTGTTTGTGTTAGTCGATACATCATGACATGATATTATCTAAATATTATGAAAAGTGTGTTTATTTTTTGTTCGATTGTGTGTTTTATTCGTTTTGTAAAAATTAGAATGACATATCATGGAACTTTTCATTTCATCATGTCATGTTGTCGTCCGTATGTCCCCGACCATAGTTTACTTGCCCGTTCTCAATGACAGACCTCCTCCCTCTTCTCCACCCTCTACCGTCTCGACTTCTACCAGTCGTTATCCTCTACCTCCCGTTCGACGTCAAAGTGAGTGTGAACCACAATCTACCGATTGGACCCCCTCCTCACTGTCCATTTCAGTCAGACCGGGAGAACGGAAGAGGTTTCGTAGGTCTGAGTAAGTAAATAAATAATCGAACGAACAAACATACAAATAAAAACGGGGTCACCACACGATTTTGAAAAGACGACCTGAAGACTCGTTGGTGATTCTGGGAAAGTAGACACTGCCTAATGTATTTTATCGGGACTTAACGGTCCCGAGGGTCTGGTACCGGTTCTCCCCGACCTAGGCCAAGTGTCCGGTGACGTCACAGACATTAACCCTGATAACCTTCACACATACTGATAATGGGTTACGTGGTCACCCACTATGAAAAGGACTCAGGAAACCATATACCTAGGGTGTTAAGGGTATCTCCGTGAAAACATATACGACGACGACGATTCAGCGAAGTCATCACAGACTGAGACACACTGGGGTATCTGCCGTCGGGTAGTCCGAGGGGACAGGGACCCTGAGAGGTCCGTTCTTGTGACCTCACCCAACGGTAAAGGAAGAGGTTACGTGTTTTCACTTTTCACTTTCACTTCAGCGAGTCAGCACAGACTGAGAATCGCTGGAGTACCTGACTCCGGGTGGTCCGAGGAGGTAGGAACCCTAAAAGGTCCGTTCTCATGGTCTCACATAACGGTAACGGAAGAGGGGAAAACATATACTTACCTACGGTTTAATAACAACCACTCTCCTCTTATATTTACTTCCTGTAGAACGAACCGAAGGAACGACCACAGATCTCGGTAGTAAGAACTATGAAGACCGTCAGAGGAAAAAACTGTGTCGGCGGATATGAAGAAAGACTAGGTTACAGACGTCTCCTATGACAACTGACTTTGAACCGGGTGTGTAAAATGATCCAATAGAAACAGACCCCGGGTAGTAAAACAAAAGTCAGACTTTCTATTATGGAGGAGGTTGACATCTTCGGTTTTCCTTACATAAAGGAAGTTTTCTTCAAAGTCCTCTACGACATAGTGACCGAATTTGTTTAGGTCAAACTAATACAAATAACAGAGGAACAGAGGGGGAGTGTGTTGACAGTCTAAAAAGTTACTTCCAAATTTCACTTTGACTCGGGAAGGTCAAAGTGAAACGGTAGCCATGTTTTCGGGATGGAACCTTTTACTCTCACTCTTAACAGAACTAATCAGTGTCCTAAAGTCTAGAAAAGTCACTCGTTATTCTATTTTTATCGGTAAATGGTCTTAGTTCCGAGTTTCTTTGTTTTGGTATGATTTTTCTCTTTCCAAGAACTTCGGTTTCCTTTTTTATTACTTAACCGAATTTTTTTATTTTTATATTGAACGTTCGAGACAACCCCTCCCTCCAACCTTTCGGTATAAAGTTCCGTACTTACCGTACTGTAACTATTTACAAGGAAGATAATAGGTTTCAGTAAAGATCGGTTAACCAAAGAAATTTTTGTTTAGACGACTTATCAGGTAGTAGTGATCTCATAAAGTCATACGAACAGAATGGTAAATGAGTGAAGAAATTGATCCACCTTTTAGAGTAAAATACGTTGTTCCACTTTTTATCGAAATCTTAGACTGGACCAAAACTCTGTGTCGAGACAATAGATTTAAAATGAACCACAATCAAAGAGGTATATATTGTATTCCTTTTGTTATGGATGTAATATCTCAATAAAATTCCTAAGTCACTCTTTAAAGTAAATGCATAATAATGATATTATTTCCTTATTAATGATATAATCGATAATGCACGTTTCATGAAACAATCCTTAATCTAATTACATATGTTAGTTGAGGTATACTATGTGTGATTATATTTGGGACAAAAGGTTTACACTTTTGTCTCTGTGTTTTATCAATTCATTGAACATGTTCCAGTGAGCGACATCCTCCATTCCTATAAGTTTCCCCTTTATCTTACAAATGATTTCTACACCCGTCTTAATTTCCCTGTTCATATCACTACCCAGGTCCCTGATGGGTTGTCTTTCAGAAATAGTGGAGATCGGTACTTTCCTGTTTTCTTCCCTCTGATTCCATCGACTTTCGTCCGCTCTCAACATATAAACGTTCTCATCCGGTATCTCTGTCTTTAGGTCGGTAACGGTTTTGGTGTCGTACCGTCCTTTCCTCTCTCCCCTACCTATAAGACTAGAAAAGAGAGTAGAAGATTAGAGGACCGTTGTAGATGGTAGAGTGACTAGTTTGGGCTGTTCAATCACCAGTCCCCTCGGGGCCACTACGCCTTGTATCTCTAATGGGAGAACCCCGTACCTCAGTCGACTTTACCTGGTCCTTCCCGTTCACCTTTTTTTTTATTTTTGTATCAAAATCTCGATCCTAAGTTTAAGGACACGTGTTGACGAGTGAGACAACGAAGAACTCGTATTTGGTCAACAATCGAAAAGAGGAGTCACACAGTCGAGGTAGAACTTTGGTTTGTAAGTGGTTTTTAGTACTGAATATTAAAATTAATTCTAAATAGCAATCGTCCCGAGTGACGTGTTCCTTGTGTTTACCGAGTGAACTGTCCCAAAGGTAATCTGTCGCAAATAAGGGTTCAGTGAGAACGACCAAGATCTGTACCACGCGGAGAAGAAGGGAGTGGGACATACAAGTCGTTAAGGACCTAGGAAAGTTTCACAATCAACGAGTCAGGACACCCTGAGAAACACTGGGGTACCTGACAGTGGACGGTTCGAGGAGACAGGTGCCGTAAGAGGTCCGTTCTTATGACCTTCACCCAACGGTAAGGGAAGAGGTCCCATAGAAGGACTGGGTCCCTTAGTTTGGAGCCAAAGGACGGAACGTCCATCTAAGAAATGATAGACTCGGGTGGTCCCTTCGGTCTAGGAAATAGTGGAGGAAAAATAAGGTGAACGATTGTGTTCATGGGAGGAACAAAAATTTGGACCTATATAGGACTGTGATAGGAAGGGGCCAAGGATCTCCAAAGGAAGGTGTCGAGTCACCCAACTTCTTTAAACAGACGTTTTCTACAGAGAGAGGTGTTTCTTAAGAGTTCAGTCTATGATCCTTTCGTACATAAAAAAAAAAGTGAATATATATACATACATATCCCGAACTGTATCACGAACGTCTTTTCTCCCGAGTAATTTACCCTTACTCATCATCACCGTCGTCGTCGTCATGACTATCATTGTGTCTTTACTACACTGACATCTTTACTACTTTTACGTCTTCTAGTTCAAGATTCCTCGCCTCTGTTACGAAAGGACTCTCGTAGGAAGGGTCTCCTTTCGTGTCGTTGGAGACTACGGTATTACGTAAAGATGGGGTGGGGAAGTCCCCGAAGGGACCATCGAGGCTACTATCTCAGACGGGTCTTACGTCCTCTGGACCAAAGTTAGGGACCCAGTCCTTCTAGGGGATCTCTCCCCTTACTGTTGGGTGTGATCATAAGAACGGATCTCTTAGAGTACCTGTCTCCTCGAACCACCCGATGTCAGGGACCGTAGTGTTTTATAAGTCTGTGTTGACTCGTTGATTCGTGTGTGAGCTAGGGAAGTGATATTGAAAACTGTTGAAAGAAACCTGACGAGAAGAGGTCTTAGTGAGAGGATCCGTGAAAGTAGGTGTTCTCTGAAATTTTTTTTTTTTTTGTTTAATGTCTACAAAAAGAAAAGGACTCTTTGTGGGATTACGTATAATAAAAAGTTTACAACTCAGAGTACGTTACTCTTAACATAAGGACCGGAACCTAATCATACTATATTCTTTAGACTGGTTGGTACTGGTTACCTCCCTATTAGAAAACAAAAAATTGAAAATTCGTCTGTAAAAACTTTAACAGGTATTCAGAAGATAGGAAAGTCTGTAAACAGATTTGGTTTCAAGTAAAAGGACAGGTTTATATACCACTCAGACTCATACAAGAGTACTGTAGTGGAAGTAACCGGAGACTTAACAACAATGAGTCAACGATTCAGGTCTGTTGAACGTTGGGTCACCTGACGTTGTACGGTCCGGAGGGATAGGGAGTGGTAGAGGGTCTCAAACGGGTTCAAGTACAGGTAACTTAGTCACTGCGATAGGTTTGTAGAGTAGGAGACGCCGGGAGGAGAGGAGTAACCGGAGATATTAGATAGTTTATAAAATTTATGTCTACTGTACATTCCACTTTCTCTGAACAAACGTCCAATGTTTTAGAAGTAGGTAAAGGAACGAAATTTACCATTTGAAGCTGTGGATGTCTTGTTCATCGGTATACACTCTCGTGTGGATCTTTCACCTCTATTGCAGTGTCTGTGTTTCACTAGACAAAGGGACTCTTTTACGTTTACGAGGACAAGGTCGAAGTGTCCACCGTGATCACCATTTCTTGTGGACGGTTACGTCCTCCACGGTCTCTACACCCAAACTAGGGACTCAGTCCTTCTAGGGGACCTCCTCCCGTACCGTTGCGTGAGACCATAATGGACCTCTTAGGGCACCGATCTCCTCAGACAGTCCGAGGTATCCCGGTGTTTCTCAGTCTGTGCTGACTTTACTGAACCGTCGTGCGTGTGTGTACCGAGACAGGTGTAGAGTGGTGACGGTAGGTCGAGACACAGGGGTAGTGAAGGGTGACATGATCCAAGACATAGTTCACAAAGAACTTATGTCGGACGGGAGTAAGACGGAGTCGACAAGGTCTAAAAACGAGACAAGGACCACGGGTCTTTCACCCGACGAGTACCCTTAGTGAGTAAGTAGGACGGAGTAGGACGATGTTTAGACGGTCACATTCCCTCAATTGTAGGGTTTCCCACTGGGACTTGGTTACCTCCGTCCTCGCTCTGTTAAGTTTTCACCCAGAGGTGGACCGGAATCTTTATAGTATATAATCACGTATACACTCTCTAAGAGACCACCGAGTCTACCCTTTCTTAGGTGGACGTTACGACCTCTGGGTCCAAACTAGGTACCCAACCCTTCTAGGGGACCTCTTCCCTCACCGATGGGTGAGGTCATAATAGACCTCTTAGGGTACCTGTCCCCTCGGTCCATCCGATGTCAGATACCCGAGTATTTCTCAGTCTGGACTTACTGATTCGTGTGCGTATGTCGTGCGTCCATACCTTAGATCTTTCTGTCATGTCTACTCGGACAAACGTCCTGTCCTTATCTCGACGTCTTCACCGCTACCTGCACACCTGCGCCACTCCCGTCCCTACCCTCCCGACCTTCTAACTCTCGTCGTAGCTGTACATATGAGATACCAGACATTCGATCGACCGATCACCCTTCGACGGCTCTCGTGTCCCTCAAGTCGAACCACGAGACCCTACTGGGTCCCCTACCCTGTCCCCTCGCCACACCTCCCTCTTTCCGAGTTCTCCCTCCCTACCCTACCCCCTCACCCTCCCTCCGAGTTCCCCCTCCCCTAATATAAATATCGACTAAGTGAAGTAACATGTCGTCTTTGATTATATTGTAACACTTCGTTAATATGATGTTATGTTTATGTCAAAAATTTTTACGGTGACTTCTTTCTTGACATAGGGGTACACCGGAGTCTCCAGGAGTCACCTTATGTCTGGGTCAAGATGTCCTAATACTCGTAGAGGTGTGGTGACCTAACTGACGAAAGAAAGAACAGATTGTGAAGGATCAGGGGTGAAGACAAGGGACCTAGTGACAAGTTTTGTTTGATGGATGTGTGTGTTCGGAAACGAAGTCTGAGTCAAGACACCTCCTTGGGTTCGATATTGTCGGAGGATTGAGAGGGGTCGATAGAGAAACAATAGACAATAGACTATAGAGACTACAGTAGACTAGAGACAGTAGACAAGAGGTCGTCGGTCCCGACAGAAGATTTTATAGTTAGTACGGTATAGTAAGGGAACGAGTTTGTAAAGATTACCGAAGGTAGTGTGAGTCTTATTTTAGGTTTCAGAGAACGTACTAAAGGTTCTAGGCCGTACTAGGCGAGAGAGAAGGGAGAGACGAAATAAAAAGAGGTATGGTGAATGTGGTATAATGTAATATAACACACAAAAGACAAATACCTAGTAGAGGAGATCACCTTACGTTCGAGGCACTGTAGTCCCTAAACAGATCGAACGAATGGTGGTATAGGAGGTACGGAGACGGTCACGGACTGATACATCCGTAGTTTTTAATAAACAGTTTATTTATTACCCTGTGTACTAAAAGTAATACGTGTACCGACATTACGATCTTGAATTTAATATAGTCTGTTTCTCCTTTTTTTTTGAACGACAGTCGACGAAACATAAAGAAATAAACTCACTGAGACCCTATACAAATAGGTTGTTACCCACTTTGCACTATTTTTACCGATTCTTCAAAACACGGTCACTACCAGAACTACTCCTAACTTTTTGTTTCCGGTAAGGAGAACTAGTTTTCGATCTACATTAGTTGTCACCTAAACGGGTCCCTATAAATCGAAATATTGATATCTGAATTTTGATATTTTTGTGGTCATAATAACTTTACGGACGTCCGTCTTAATGGGATAACAACACTCAGACTTACGAGGTCGGAGTTTAGGGTATAAAAGAGAAACTTTATCAATAAAAATTCTACTAAAAAAATTATTTCTTCGAAAAGTCCTTTCATTGATATTGTCATAACGTGTCTAGTATAGGGACGGGATTATTTACTCTTTCTCTTCTCGACTCAGATTAGATATTCTTTCGAAAAGAACTGTGTATTTTCCTTCAGAATTTGACACCGTATCGGGAGTCTTTAGTGATGATATTGGGATTTTCCTCTCTCTTCCGACACCCCTTACAGGGGACAATTCCGGTATTAATGTTTTGAATTTGTATCGACCGTCGAGGTCGTCCGGTAGGAAACCAACCGTCCGTGACACTATGGACCGGGAGTCCATGTCGGGGTCCGGACTATGATTGATCGAACCACTTGGACTTTTTCAATGAAAACAGAGTTTACGAGAACACGTACCGTGTTTCCTTCACGAACTATGTCACCCAAACGTCTTGAACATCTCCGTAGTAAACATGTCACTCAAAACGTCTTGAAAGTCAAATCAAGTCAGCGAGTCAGTACAGGTCGAGAAACGCTGGGGTACTCGGCGTCATGCGGTCCGGAGGGACAGGTAGTGGTTGAGGTCCTCAGGTGGGTTTGGGTACAGGTAACTCAACTACTACGGTAGGTTGGTAGAGTCGGAGACAGCAGGGGAAGAGGAGGACGGGAGTTAGAAAGGGTCGTAGTCCCAGAAAAGGTCACTCAGTCGAGAAGTGTACTCCACCGGTTTCATAACCTCAAAGTCGAAGTCGTAGTCGGGAAGGTTACTTGTGGGTACTGACTAGAGGAAATCTTACCTGACCAACCTAGAGGAACGTCAGGTTCCCTGAGAGTTCTCAGAAGAGGTTGTGGCGTGAAGTTTTCGTAGTTAAAAAGTCGCGAGTCGAAAGAAATATCAGGTTGAGAGTGTAGGTATATACTCGTGACCTTTTTGGTGTCGGAACTGATCTGCTGTAAACAACCGTTTCATTACAGAAACGAAAAATTGTACGACAGATCCAACCAGTATTGAAAGGAAGGTTCCTCATTCGTAGAAAATTAAAGTAACGACGTCAGTGGTGGACGTCACTAAAACCTCGGGTCTTTTTATTTCAGTAACGTCTCCGTATTGACTATGAGAATTTCCGGATCATCTCGAAAATTATACTTAACCATACTTAATAAAGAGATAAGGAAGACTTCTAAGGGTAAACATAAAAACGGGTGTGAAATAAGGGACACAATTTACTCGATACACAAAGGAACCTGTACTAAGAGTACTTCATAAATCTAATACTAAAAAATTAACTTTCAGTACAGGTCGGTTGTCTCTAACAAGACACTCGTCTATTTTTCATATATGTTTGACCTGTAGTACTGTGTTAAAACCAAACTTTAAGGGAAACTTTGGTTTCTATAAGACTACCGAGAAGTACCTTACTTGTAACTCACGACCTAGTCCTCTGGATCTGTACACTAAAACCAATAAAGAGGAGATACTTGGAGTTCTAAACGTACACATCCTACTTCCGTGAACCTTTACTTATTACAGAAAGATCTGGTTACTACGACTGATGACACTTGTGGTTACATAAAAAAACTCTATATAATCCCGTACGAAGGTAAACCAGACGGGTATCCAAGATCTCCTTTCCTCCCTTCTTTGCCACACGGATGACATATAACAATGTATTTTTCGGTGGGATTCAAATTAACGAACTTTATTGTTACATACTAAAATAAGGTATTCAGACACTCAACTGACCCGAATCGACCCTCCAAACAGACGAGGATCTCTCATCTCACACCACCAGTATGTCCACGACCGAAGTCGACACTCAACTCTCTGTCCTTACAGGTTCAACCGGGAGTAGTAAGTCGTAGAAAGGTAACCGGAGAGGAGTGAGTCACACCATTAGGACTCAGACAAACATCGAACGTCGGACCTAAGATATTCCTTCACAAAGATCTCCTGCACGAGATACGCGTTCGTAAACGGTTCGGGGGAGAACGTAGTAGAAATAATTACAAGGTAACCGATTTGTTCAGTGAACCGGTTCGGGTCTTAGGTCCACCCCCCTACCCCTGACATGTTCTCGTGTTTATGGTCCTCTTTACCGGGGGAACGTGGTTGTTCTTTATGTTTTACCTATGTCCTGAGACATCTAATTCTACAAAGACGTCTCGAACTAGTAAAAGAGAGTCTCTTGGACAAAGGAAACAAGAGGTCTAAAGTAGTCCGGTAACCTCCAGTAACGAAGGTCGATTCCGTCTAGTTGAAGAACTTTGGTAATTCGTAAAGGAGGGGTCTATGTATAGGTACTGTATTTACTGTCAAAGTCGTAAGATCTCAATAGATTATAAGTGGTATGTACTTTGTCAAACGGTAGTAATTAGTCTAAGGGGTCCTGTTAGGTCACTTATTACTCTCTCCGACATGACAGACTTCCCGACCTGTTTCTTTCTTTTCCTATCTAAAATTAAAACAGAAACCTTCCCAGGTCGTTGTTTGTAACTAGCTCTGGGACACCACATGTGTCTCCCTGATCTAACACTGTTGTCTCTTTGTTTTATTTTTGAAGTTCTATGGTTTTATAATTATGTTGGCCTTCCACAGAATAGAATCTCCGTATTGTATGATTTCTATTATTATCGTTAATGATAGTCCTAATGACGATGATAACGAGAAATTAAATTTTTTAGTGAAATAATATATAAAATGTGTATAAACAAGTAAATTAGGAGTGTCATTAGGATATTCTTTCCATGATTGTAGGGGTAAATTGTCTAGTCTTTTTACCCCGAATCACTCCAATTCATCGAAAGGTTCCAGTGAGTTCTTTAATCTCCGTTTCTTTGCTAAGTTTATACACATGATTAAATAAGTCGGTGAGAGGTAACTGATAAAAGATTTGGTAATATAAAGATGGGTAATGGACAAGTTGTCGTCCAAGAGTTAGTATACGGGTGAAGTTTTCTCACTTATCTGTAACTTCTTTTTGATGTCACTTTACTCAAGAATACGAATCACTTCTCAACTCAGAGACCCTGGGTCATGATGTGACGTCACAGGGTGGACACAACGTACTTTCTACCGGGTACTGAATGTGAGAAGGAACCTTCGAGTAACTTAGATGGTGAGACTAGACCCCGACGACGGGACGATAAGGAGGACGTGCCTTCATCCAGGACTCTACGAGAACAAAGTGACTGTAGTAGAAAGTAGTAGTGAAAGTAGTAAATGAACTTGTCCACTTCACGACAACTACTGATTTCCAGAACTTTTATTTCTTATTCTCTCTACTACGTTTGGACCTAGGGTATAAGAATGAAGTTGTCGGTTTACATCCGTTATTCTTGGGAAAAGTCTTACGACTTTGACGTTCATGAAATTTTTACACCTTTTAAAGTACCGTAGGAGATCAGGAATAACACTTTCGTAGTTTCTTCTTAATCAATAGAACCTATGTAAGACCCTTCTTTTAAAAGTTAATCAAAACTCACGTGTAAATGTCATTTTAGGTGGTTGGGAGACCGGAGTTCGTAAACCTAATTTACTCTAAAAGGACACAGTCCGTGTCTAAACCGGGAACCTCAGTACAGACCTACTTTCCGTCCGGAAGAAATAATCTTTGTTGAGTTCCTTTTACATTCCGACCTTTTTTTTCCGATCACTTTCTCTGTTATTTCATATTTTCCTTAGGTCTCTTCTGAATCTGATCGACCCACCGGACAGGGATCATTTGTAGTGACCCTCAACCTCTCGACGGAACCTTACTCTTCACTCCGAGATCTACCTATTAACTTACTCGTTTATCCCCTTCTGGTAATTCAACGTAGAAGAGGTGTACCCTAGAACTTCTCTTCCCTCCCTGAAGGTTCTTCTTTCACCGACGGAAAAACCAAAGTAAATTTCTTCCGTTTGTCGGGAAGAAGGATTCTTTTACGTGGTCGTCGGGGTACTGTGACTTAATTTACCGGTGGTTGTTGTCCTTAAATTTCTAATTAAAAATTATGTCCCTCAGAAAGACCCACTAACTTGTTACTCGCTACGGAAGGAAGAAATATAAAAAGACTTGAAATATCTGAAAATATTACTAGTTATGAGAAAACCTCAGTTCCTTTATACATATTGCACTATCTCTGTCTACGACACTCCTTTACCGTGACCCCCCTGTCTAATTCGGAACGACGTCTAGTCCTCTTCCTCCTCCTCCAGACCTTTACTTTAGTCACCGACACTACCCCTACCACACTGTAGAAGTGGACTCCGGTCTTTTTTTCCAGTTTCCTTTCTCCGTTAATTTTTTTTTTTTGTGGAATAGACAAGGTGTAGAAAAAGAGTTTTTATATGGAGTATCTTTTTTACAGTCATGGTAAGGTTTGTTTCCTTGGTGTTTGAATCTCTTGCTCTGTGTTTGTATAAAAATTCGGGAGACTCCTATTCTATCCTCCCCTCCCTAACTAAGAGGGTCAACATGCATTTCTTGTTGAGGATTTGGGATGCAGACACTCTTTCGATCCAAGAAATCGTATTTTGTGACTTAAAATATTCTCCTTACATTCATTTCGGAACCATAGGTACATACAAAAAGTAATATTTACACTTTCGATGTATAAAGTTCTATCTCTTCTTTTAATCGAGTACTGTATTAAAACGTAACACGAAAAGGGTAAATGGTATAAAGTGTATCGTCTTAGTAATAAGATACAACACTGAATCAGACGTTTTGGTGGTAAATCTATCAGTGGCTGTCTGATGGGACCATCGGGTCACCGATTCCGAGGTGTGAGGGTCACATCCCCAAGGACCAAACTAGGGACCAGTCCCTTGATCTAGGGTGTACGGTGTAGATTCTGGGTCAAGTAGGTTTATTTTATTTACTTATAAAAAATTTCAAAAATTATTTACTGGTGGATGACGATACGTAGTATTTAATATTGAAAGGAAAGTTTATGTAAGTCACACACTTCGTCCGTTACGTAGGTCAACCTTTACAATAGATCTGTCGTTATCTTAAAGACAAAGAATCAACTTCGTAAGTTGAGAACCGAAAGATAAATTTCCGTTCAAGAGATTAAAAAAAAAGGGTACCCTAGTAATTCAATAATTACAGGACTTCTTTCCTGAGAGGGCTACATAAAAGAAGTGTATAAATAGTTTACACACTAAACGGGTCTTCAACCCTCCATATCGGTGATACCATCTACTGTCTAAGCCTTAGGTCTTTCTTACACTATCCGACTTTCTTGTCATTCTAAGTAGCTTCTTCTGTTGTGTAGTATTATACTTTACTTTTTGTGATCCCTAAAAAAATTATCATCTCGTGTGGACAATTAAGGTACGAGAGTTAAATAGGGAGGGGGTGAAGGGAAAACCATTGGTATTCAGACAAAAGATACGGAGACTCAGATAAAGACAAAACATTTATTCAAGTAAACATGGTAAAAAATCTAAGGTGTATGTTCATTATGGTATATTAACAGAGACAGACTGAAGTAAATCATACTATTAGAGATCCAGATAGGAACAACGATGTTTGCCGTAATAAAGTGAAAAAGAATACCGACTCATTATGGCGTACCATATATACGTGGTGTAGAAATAGGGAAGAAGGCAACTACCTGTAAATTCGACAAAGGTACAGAACCGATAACACTTATCGCGAAGACACTTGTAACCTTACGTACATCAAGAAAGCAGAAAAGACCTATATACGGGTGCTCACCCTAACGACCTAGAATACCATTGATGTCTCGATCTCTAAAAAATTTCTCTCTTTTCTTTGGAATCTTACCTGTTCTCTTACCAGAAGTTCGTGCCCCCACCCCTCCCCGAAACAATCTTTTTTTCTTAAGGTTTCTCCTGACATTATTTTCTACTGGTGCCTATATTCCAAAGTTACTCTTTAATGAAGTAAAAAAATTTTTTCTTTAATGAAGTATCGTTTGCCTCTACAATTTGTTTTTAATTAGCTGACAACGAGCGAGTAAATGAGGTGTTTATAAATAACTCCTGTGGATGATGTGTGATCGAGACACGGACCATGTCTCCTGTGTCGGTGCTTACTCCGTCTGTACCGGGTCGGGAGCCTCTGTCCAACTTTGTTTCGTTACTTTGATTATTTTTAATGCTCAACAAACAGTATTTGTTATTTTCCTGGACTCCAGTTCTACTTATTCTCCCTGGGTACTATACGTTTGTCGGTCCTTTTCGGAAAGATACATCCACAGTGAAGTGTCTCCGGATTGTTTATTCCTCGGGCAAAGTGTTTATCAGTACCTTTCTCACAAGGTCCGTCGTCGAGATCCCGTTTTTTACTTAAACACACAGACTCTTTTTGTTCTTCCGGGACCCCAACCTTGTGTCACACACTACCGTTGTTACCATTCTCTCTTCCAACCTCTTTGTCCACCCTTCGTCCCGAAACACTCATATCATTCCTCTCATCTAAAATTAGTTTTCCGTTACTCTTCGACAAGGTTCCGAATTCGGCCTGATTGAGCTGGCTAAGAACGAAAATAAAAAGTAAAAATAAAAATTTACAAATAAACTGACGTAGTCCAGAATCGACACCGTACGTCCTAGATGTGACATAGTACGTCCTAGAAAGCGATGTCGCACAACCTATCAAGGTGGCTCCGTGCACCCTAGAATCAAGGGGTTGGTCCCTAGCTTGTGTACAGGGGACTTAAGGTTCCACCTAAGAATTGATGACCTGGTGGACCAGGGACTAACAATAAAAATTTTCTCGTGAGACCGACACTATACATGTGCCTATCCTCTCTCCGACGTCGTTTTCGTCCCTCTGGTCACTTCCGGTGACGTCACCAGGTCCACTCTTTTCTACCACCGAGACCGACCTTCCTACCTTTACCTTTGTCTCCCCTCACTCCTTTCTGTCTTAGGATCCTCCCTCCCGTAAGGTCCAGGGGTCTTCTCGAGTCGACATCGACCCTGTTGGTGAGCCGTCACCCGGGTTCTTCCTTAAGTCTAGAGAATCTCGGGGGAAATTGAGACACTGAGATGGTTTCTGTCTCTTCTTTGAGTTCTTCTCTGTAGCCGTGTACTTATTTCGGGAAACGTCGAAGTTCTGTGACAAGGGTAACTAAATGTACGTTTCCGGGTAAAAAGATTTTTAAAATCGGTACTTTCTGTCAACGACGACGACGACGATTCAGCGAAGTCAGCACAGGCTGAGACACGTTGGGGTCTCTACCGTCGGGGGGTCCGAGGGAGCAGGGACCCTAAGAGGTCCGTTCTTGTGACCTCACCCAACGGTAAAGGAAGAGGTTACGTCCTTTCACTTTTCACTTTCACTTCAGCGAGTCAGCACAGGCTGGGAGTCGCTGGGGTACCTGACGTCGGAAGGTCTGAGGATACAGGTACCCTAAAAGGTCCGTTCTCATGACCTCACCCCACGGTAACGGAAGAGGTTACTTTCTGTCATCCAACTTGGTTTAAGGAAGTTTCTCAAGTAACGACCGGACTGGGGTCGTCCCAGTCTTGCTTTGTCCTCGTACACCTTCCGTAGTTCGAATGTTGAGTTTGTACTCGTCGTGATTACCCTCGCGAGGTAACGGTCCGTAGAAGGGGTAGTAGGATGTTTAATCGGTCTCGGAGACCTTAGGGTCGAGACGTCGACGACGGGTCTACACACGACTCGTGACCCTACCCTCGTCTCTTCCCTCCGACCGCGTATTTCTGTTAAATAGGTTTGATTCGATGCTAAGACTCATAAATTCCTTTACTAGTGGTAAGGACGGGACTGACCCATTGGACCTTTTAGAAAAGTTTTACGTCGGGAGTAAGAGTAAAGGTTCGAATTTGGGACAAATTGTAACAAAAATCCTACATCTGGTTTTAGTGATCGTACTAGATATTCATTCTCCTCGTGTCCAGGAGCAAACGAGCTTATCAACACTAAATAAAAGGTCATGTCTACACTCTCAACCTGGTATTTCTTCCGACTCGTGGTTTCTTGACTATGAAAGTTTGGTACCACGACCTCTTTTGAACTCGGGGAACCTGTCGTTCCTCTAGTTTGGTAAGTTAGGATTTCCTTTAGTTGGAACTTATATGTAACCTTCCTGACCACAACTTCGACTTCGAGGTTATGAAATCGATGGATTACACTTCTTGACTGAGTAACCTTTTTTGGGAGCACGACCCTTTCTAACTGTCGTCCTCCTCTTTCCCCACTGACTGTCTCCTACTCTACCAACCTACCGTAGTGACTGAGCTACCTGTACTCAAACTCGTTCGAGGTCCTTAACCATTACCTGTCCCTTCGAACCGTTCGACGTCAGGGGCCCCAACGTTTCTCAGTCTGTGCTGACTCACTGACTTGCTGTCGTGGATAATCCCAGTAATAGTTATCGGGAAGTAAAATGTAAGTGTTCACAAAGTAAGACCTGTTCTTTCGTACCCCGGGGACACAGATATCCCAGGGGACACCAGAAGGTAACGGCGACAGGGGTAGGAGTGAGGGACGGTACGAGGCTCGTCGTCGGTGTGACCGGAAGCAATAGGAAGGTGGAGAGACAGTAGAGAGACCAATATCCCCGAAACGGATACGACAGGAGAGGGTCTTTTCGAGGACGTGATGGGAGCGGAAGTGGATTAGTCACGGGGAGGAGGAGGTCTAGGAACGACTGGGTCTCACAAGAGAAAATCTGACAGAGAATCGAGGTATAGTCTCTTCCGTTACCGTTGGGTGAGGTCATGAGAACGGACCTTTTAGGGCACCTACCTTCTCGGACCATCCGATGGCAGGTACCCCAGCGATTCTCAACCCGTACTGACTCGCTGAAGTGAAAGTGAAAAGTGAAAGGACGTAACCTCTTCCTTTACCGTTGGGTGAGGTCACAAGAACGGACCTTTTAGGGTCCCTGTCTCTTCGGATCACCCGACGACAGATACCCCAGTGTGTCTCAGCCTGTGCTGACTTCGCTGAATCGTCGTCAATCGAGGTATATGCAAAGAGAGGAGGTACCGTGAATAGTGTCACCCAGAACAAAATAAATGTAAATAAACTCACAAAGAAACTAATTATCAGTTGATAGAGAGGAAAACCTTAGTCCAGTAACTTGTACACAACAAAAAAAAAAAAAAAAACAGTAACTTTCAGTTTACGGTTTGTATAAAACTGACTGACTTAGTTACTGATTTATTATGTACTCGACTACTTGTTTAAATGACTAATAAATGATGAGAACGGTTTTGTTTTATTTATTGTTTGTTAACAATTACGTGATCCCTTCACCAGTCCCTATTGTACTAAGTCTAATAACATCACATAATTAACCAGATACTCACACACACACTAGGTTTATTCGTAACCGAAGGTGTGACCAGTGGAGAATTTCGACCTCGGAACAGGGTTTCTGTGTCCAATATTAAGTCACTTAAAGATTTTGAGGGGAAACCTTGAACGGACTTTTCAGAACCATATAAGGTAATTTAGGACAGTTATTACCGTTCTGAGGTTAGATCCCTCTCTTCAAAACTAAAGACCTTTTCGGTTGACTGTAAAACATGGTTTAGACTACTTACTCGTGTCTCTGGTTCGGTCTGTCCCCGCAAGTCCAGTTTTTACTCCATTTTGAATTGCCCTCGGTTTAGAGAGGAGACAGCGGTTGTGACAGAGATTTCCATTAAGGTCGTGTGAGACTTAGGACCGTCGTTTACACCCCTACCTCTGTTCTGAGGTCACCCTGATAAAGTTTTCTATTCGAACCAAACCAATAAACTTTTGCCAACACCTTTTAGTTAGAGACTTTTGTTTGAGGAGTCTTTACTGTTGGGGTAGAAGGTTACTCTTCCACGAAACTCAAAGATTTCCTGAAGGGAGTTTACTTAGTTCTTTACCAGGAAAAGATGTTCACGGACGAGATTCTCTAAAACGACAAAAGTAAAACTTCTCGTTCCGTGTACCCCAACTCCTCCTCCCCCTTCCCTTAGACTCGAGAGGACCTCAGTACTCAGTACTTCCGAAATCACTTTAGATTGTGGAGGATCCTGATTCGTACTGACCTTTTTATTTGTGGTTGAGGGGTTCTGTCGTAGTGTCACACAAGGTCGGTTCACGTCTGCTAGGAGTGTCGGGTGGACAAACACGAAGGAGTAGGGACTAGACGGTTCCGGACGGGGTCGTACTTGTTTACTTTGAGTGAAGACTTTAAGGTGAACGAGGTGGTCTTACAAGTGGATCACCGAAGAATTACCCTGGTCTCCTCTGTTTCATAAAAGACTCGGGGTGGAATTTATACGTTCTCGGTTCACGTTCCTGTCGTTTCACGGACCTCGTAGTCTAGTACACTAGACGAAATACCGGGAAGTCTACGTAGTCCTTTTTAACTTTTCCTTATACGACCCTCAGGACCCTTCGAACACAGAACTCCCGAGAGACAGAAGGTGAGTATCGGTAAACCTTTTACACCTATAATGGAAAAAGACAAATTAGAATCAGAAGTTCCTGTGAACAACATCTCGGAACTAATACGGACCCCGTTCTCAACCTCCTACCCTCAATAAAGTGAGAGGAGTGAGGATTCTTAACATTCCTCCACCTCCGTCCCCAACCTCTGAGTTGAGTTACCGATCTCCGTCGTTGGTCTCCTCTGCCCCAACTCCCCTGACCCAGGTCGGGTCGCCGGGACGTCCCTCGGGTTCACTCGTAGGCCTGGTTAGACTAAACAGTCATCCGGACCTGGTGTCGGACCTCTGATACTTCGGACGTGTATCCTTCTCTGGGGTGGAAACCCAAGTCCCGAGTCTTGCCTAGGAAAAGAATCGACCTCCTACGAAAAAGGGGTCTCCTTCGATGTCAAAACGTCTTCGATCACCCACTGTTATTAGTATGTTTCTCTGATGTAAAAGTTGGTGACAGAGTAAATAATATTCATACTTAGTCCTCTGAGTTTCTGGTTTCTGTAAACTCTAAGTGTATTTAAGTAAGAAATAACATTATCGTCGTTTTCAAGTTCCGTCAGTTTGTGTACCAGACCAGGATCCACCTCCGTCAGATTAGTCTTTCTGTCGGTTGGGACCTCTTCAGTCTTCAATCTGGTTCTACTATTTCATTTTAGAGTCTTGATCGTAATTAGACCCTTAGTGAGTTTTGTGAGATCGATTGGTTTTGTAGGAGTCTATAGATCATCGTCCCGGTAACTGTCCCTCCTTTAGAAAAAAGACCGGAACCCGGAACCGTCGGTTTTCTTAGTCCCCATAGAGAGAGAGGGTAAACAATCTAAGTGAAAATGGGTCAAGGAATCTCTCCAGACGAAGGAAGACCTTAGATAATGTTGACCACACTGGTGTCAAATAACCTCTGTGTAAACTTATATTTTCACCGGTGATAATTATTAAAAAAGACCCTTCGCCCACAGTTGAACCCCGACAGGGTCCTTTAGGTCCGCAACGGTGGGAAGAATATTGTCTACTTGGGAGTCACCTGTTGGAGGTTTAGTAAGGTACAAAGGGTCCCTTCCTTCCTTCATCTTACTACGGGGAAAGACTCGGTTGACTTTGACTGATGGTACAGGATTCCGACCACAGACTGTTGTATGTTGTCCAGGACTTTGGTGTTTGGTGTAGTGGGTGGTGCGGAACTGTTTGTTCGTTTCTGAACTATAAATAGTCCTGTCGGTCTGTACACGGAGGGACTGATTTACAGGAAACAGGTCTCGGGGTCCCCTTCGGGTGGGGGGGTTGTGCATCTGTAGGTTTGGAAGTGAAGGGGTGTAGAAGGGGTGGGGATTTGGGTAGATTAAAGGTTCCCTCACCTCGTAGAAGACACTGGCACGACTACCCTTCGTAGACACCTATTAACACAAATTCCCAAGTTACTGTCTAAAAGTTTCCAAACAAACTAAATCCTTCTTGCAGTCACGATACCGTCACGAAGAGTACGAACTTACAAGTATTCTGAGTATATTATAAAACACTTTTACGTCTAAGATAAAGTTCTTCAGACCCTGTCCCGGACTCTATGACGGAAGGTTAGTCGAGGGTCCACTACGACACCGACGACCGGTCACCTGGCGTGACTCATCTTTCCCAGACGTCACAAATTACATTTCTGAAATGTTATAGAATCCACAGGAATCACAACTACACTCTCCTTCATACAGTTACTTTAGACATGGGTGTTCCGTTGTACCACCTTCCTTTCCCCCTTTGTCTCTTCTTATCTCCTCTTTATCTTTCCCTCTGTTTCTTCCTTCTTCTCCTTCTCCCTTTGTTCCCTCTTTCTTCTCTTACTTTCTTTTCTTCTCTTATTTTTATGTATTTTAACTTACACCGATCTTCTTCTTGTCTCTTCCGTTACCGTGGGGTGAGGTCATGAGAACGGACCTTTTAGGGTTCCTGTCTCCTCGGACTATCCGACGTCTGGTACCCCAGCGATTCTCAACCTGTGCTGACTCGCTGAAATTAAAGTACGTAACCTCTTCCTTTACCGTTAGGTGAGGTCACAAGAACGGACCTCTTAGGGTCCCTATCCCCTCGAACCACCCGACGACAGATACCCCAGAGTGTCTCAGCTTGTACTGACTTCGTTGAATCGTCGTCGTCTCTTCTTCTTTATTGACTCGCAATCCACCCAAGGAAACCGTATACACCTTTCTTCACAGAGGTAGGAGTATCGGATATCACGGTCGTCTGGTGACGATATTTTTAGAGTCTAAGAAAATAAAAGTGCTAACAACCGGTCAATGAAAGTCTAGACATCGTGACACAGGAGATCAGATCCCTGAAGGTCTGAAAGACTAGTACCGAGGGGACTCTTTATGTAATATACGTCACTGAATGGTTTGTGTGTGTGTGTGTGTGTGTGTGTGTGAGTGTGTGTGTGAGTGAGATGTTTACAGAATGTCTTATTATGAATGGTAATTATAATCGTTTTCCTATAAAGGATAAGTTAAGTTAGGGTATACGATTGGATAAGTAGAAAGTAAACTAGTTTAATGTCAGACTATCTCCTTCTGTGAATGGATTCCAGTATCCCCGACTAACACTCGTTCCGTCTCTGATCTTGGGTTGTACGGTCGGAGTGAAAGGTGGGTAAAGTGTCAGTGACCCGAAACTGACCCATATGGACTGTTGTGCTTGAGGTCTATACCTGAACTTGTGTTGTAAAGCCGATACACAATGCTATTCTAAAAAAAATGGACTATTAAAGAAAGAGGAAAATACAAGTAATAAGGATCGGGAATGGTGAATTTACTATAGTTAGAGGTACTAGGAACAGAAACTTTTCCCTATTCTATCACGTCTTCTCATCTTTAGTAGAAATCCACAGAAGAACCAAAATCAGAGATTTTTGGATTCGGTTATTCCCTTCTAAATCTCAAATCGGTCTTTCTCATTGACATAAACTTCTCTCTAGTGGGTTGGGAGTCAGTGTTCAGTACTTTTATAAACTATAAGGGTCCCATAGGAAAAATTAGAAATCACTACTCGTCGTTGATTCTTTCAGCAGAAAGAACTTATATCTCACCAACTTGGTTCTTAGAAAGGAAGGATGAAGACACTACCGTATACCTATCAAAAAAGTTCTTTCTTTGTGTTACTTGTTGTCAATCAATCAGGACTTCTCCGAAACTGAAAGTAATTTTTATAAAAATGTAACAAAAGTAAAAATTTATACACGTTTTGAATCGAAACACTAAAAATTATAGAAGACACCAATTACATTCGTCATCTTTAATACATAATTTTAATCTTAAATTTTATCTTCCCATTATACATACCTTATATATATCAGAGTTCTTACGTACTTTTAAAAAAACTTCTTACGTGTTCTTTGTCGATTGTAGACAACTCGGTAATTATCATGATAATTACATGATAAACTTACACAAAATGGTGCAATATGTACAACATATATATACAATAAAAAGGTTTAATTTTTTTTTTTAGAACAAACGAGGTTGTAACGGAAGAAGGGTGGTATGATTCAGACGTGATGTGTCTCCTCGAGAAGGTCAGGAAGTAGCGAAGAGGTTAACCTGTCATTACAGCAACTTTTGTTTACAGTAGATTTGGGGGAACTATCAAGGGTGTCGTGATTTGTGTTCCTATTCGTATATCATCCGTAAGTTATCGATGAACAACTCCCTGAAAGACAACATTGTAAATACATACATAAACGTTTTGATAAACGAATTACTAAACAGAGAGAGTAACCTGTTTAATCTCTGACTTACCGACGAAACGGTCGTCCCAAGCTAGGGACCCAGTCTTCCCTTACCGTTGAGTGAGGTCACAAGAACGGACCTCTAGGGTACCTGTCTCCTCAGACGGTCCGATAGTAGGTACCTCAGCATTTCTCACTGATTGAAAGACACAGTGAGTCTCACTGACTCACTGATTGAAATAAAAAGGAAAACGAATGGCAACCTAAGAACCGTGAATAGAAACCTGGACTATGTACCACCCAAGAGTTATTTATATCAAAATTTATACATAAATAAACCGACAAGACCCAGAATCAACGTTGTGTATTATAGAAGTTAGTAGTAACACCGTACGTTCTAGAAATCAACACCGTACACCCGAGAAGTAAGGGACTAATCCCTAGTTCGGACCAGGGGGATATCCCTTGTACCTCAGAATCGATGATCTGGTGGTCCCTTCATTCAGGGAGATGTTTATAAAAGACTTATTATTATTTACTTACTTATTCATCTGGTAACGTGTTGGTCTTTAAGTACGGTAAAGAGACTCGTAGAGGTCCAAGTAAAATGAAAAAGGTAAACCTGACGCATCTGTTTATTAATGGGTCACTTAAAACAAAGAACCTTCGTGACTTTCGTATTGGAGTAGACGGGGAACTCAGTGTCTGTTCCTTGAGACAGTGTCCCTACTTACAGATCCTAAAGGGACTTCTGAATCGGGACCACTTTTGTCATTCGACAAAATGGTTTTGTTTATTAAGGGTTGTCGTTGTAAATAAAATAAATAAAAATAAACTTTAAAATGTCTTCCATCGGTCTCAACGATAATCTTCAAATACAACCTAAAAAACAGGTTCTAGAACTCAATTTATTTAGAGGTTTTTCCAACAGTCTGACCATACAAAATCCTATCACCCCCCCGCCNCCGCCCCCACCCCCCCTTAACGGGGACGTTAAAACATCTTTGTTTCTCGTTTGTTCCGACTTCCTTTGATGTTATTTGTCTCTTAGACCCGGTCCCCCTGTCAGTCAGGGATTGTGATGAATTGTTTAGTAAGGTTTTGAATCACGGAGTTCTGTCAATATTACGGAAAAAAATAATAAGTAATTAAGATTTTGATTATAGATAATAATTTTATTACTACCTTTAGTACATAAAGAAGGAGGGGAGGGTAGGACCATTTCATAGACAGACGTTACGTTCTCTGGACCCAAGCTGGGGACCCAACCCTTCTAGGGGGACCTCTTCCTTTACCGTTGGGTGAGGTCATAAGCACGGACCTCTTAAGGTACCTGTCTCTCGGATCTCCCTATATCAGGTACCCCAGTGTTTCTCAGTCTGTGTTGACTCACTGATTGTGAAAGGTAGGGGTTAAACAAGGAGGAGTGTCCAAACGATCGAGTCACTTATCCTGGTACCCAGTGTGTGAGAGGGTTCTGGTTTTAGACCCCACTAGAATTAAAGGAGTAAAACGGGGCAGAAGGTGTCGGTTACCTCGTGACTCATGACTATACTAACGACGGTAAACGAAATCAGTCTACCCCGACGATAGATTGTTTTATAACATCTACCCCACAAATTTGTCTGTAAATAAAGAGTCTTAAGACCTCCGATCCTTCAGGTTCCAGTTTCACAGTCGTTTGAACCAAGGACCACTCTTGGAGTCAACGGAAGAACAACACAGAAGTGTACCGTCTCTCTTTCTTCCTCAGACCAGAGAGAAGAGAAGAAAAAAGATAACTTCGTATTAACTAAAAGTTACAACACAATTAAAGACGACATGTCGTTTCACTAAGTCAGTGTGTGTGTGTGTGTGTGTGTGTGTGTGTGTGTGTGTATATGTAAGAGAAAATTACATAAGAAAAGGTATATCAAATAGTGCCCTATAACTTATATCAAGCGACACGATATATGATCCTGAAACAACAAAGAGAAGAAGGAGAATACTCTTGTGGTCAGGGGAGTACCCCTGGGGTGGAAAGTACTTAAGTAGTCTTCGATAAATATCGGGTTTCCGGGGTAGAGGATTATGGTAGTGTGACCCCGTATCCCGAAGTTGTATCCTTAGACCCGTCCCCCCCTGTAAGGTAGGGATTGTGATGAATTGTTTAGTAAGGCTTCGAATCACGGAGTTCTGTCAATATTAATTGAGGGAACCAAGACACACAATCGTCCCTAGTCAACTCGTCTCGTGCAGTCCCCAGAGAGTACGTTGACACCAGGACACAGTCGACCAACAGGTTCTACAGACCTGTAAGTACACGACTGTCGCTCACTGTCGATGGTCGACCCTCGAGTCGACCCCGACAGTTGGTTTCACTGATACTCATCGAAAAGGTACACAGACCTCGAAGAACGACGTCCCGTCGACCTAAGGTTCTGTCTAGTTGGGTTCTCGTTCGTAAGGTTTTCTGGGTCCACTGTCAGTACTGGAGACACAGAGGACATGTGACCATCAATCTATGTTTTAAAACTACTCTAAGTAGAGGATAGAAAATCATTCTTTTAAAGAATCCGCCAAGATATGGTGGTCACCTTCCTTATATTAAGGACTAAAGAACAGAAAAATATTATTGTCGGTAACTATTTAACACCACGACCTCTTCTGAGAACTCTCAGGGAACCTGTCGTTCCTCCAGTTTGGTCATTTCGGATTTCCCTTAGTTGTGACTTATACACAACCTTCTTGACTACGATTTCGACTTTGAGGTTATGAAACCGATGGACTACGTTTCTCAGTTAAGTAATCTTTTCTGAGACTACCCCCTTTTTAACTCCCGTCCTCCTCTTCTCGCACTGTCTCCTACTCTACCAACCTACCGTAGTGGTTGAGTTATTTGTACTCAAACTCGTTTAAGACCCTCCGTCACTTCCTGTCCCTTCGGACCCCACGCCGTCAAGTACCCCAGTGTTTCTCAGTCTGGGTTGAAGAGTTGACTTGTTGTTGTTAACTACTAGTTTTCAGATCTATTTCATTAAGTAATCCTCAAGTTTAAACGTGAAAAGTCTCTAGTAAGACCGATATCATACAATAGAATTTTTTCCTTATTTACAGTGTCAATACCCTTTGACGAACTTTTACCGTTAGTTTTAGTTCAGTGTTACTATATTTCAAAATAACCATGAATTAGGACCAAAGCCCTTTTCCGTTACCGTCGGGTGAGGTCATGAGAACAGACCTTTTAGGGTACCTGTCTCCTCGGACCATCCGACGTCAGGTACTCCAGCGATTCTCAGTCTGTGCTGACTCGATGAAGTGAAAGTGAAAGGTGAAAGTACGTAACCTCTTCCGTTACCGTTGGGTGAGGTCACAAGAACGGACCTCTTAGGGTCCCTGTCCCCTCGGACCACCCGACGACAGATACCCCAGCGTGTCTCAGTCTGTACTGACTTCGTTGAATGGTCGTCGTCGTAGAACCAAACCAGTAAAATTATCAGATTTTTACTCGAGTTTCCCTTCACTTTTTTTCCTTTTGTGACAAACCGTATGAGAAAGTGACTATGACAAGTTAATAAAGTTTTTTAGGAGTAAATTTTTTTAAAAATTAATTTTGGAGTCGGGAATTTCTAATTGTTTTTAAAGTAAGTGGAGGTGTTAGTCCTACCTATTGACATCAGACTTTTGAACCCAAGGGAGTTTCCTAAGGAAAAAGAAAGGAAAGACGAGAAAAAAGAGGAAAGAAAAAAAGAGATGAAGGAGGGAGGTAGGGGAAAGGGTTTAACGAAAGAGTTAAAATGAAAAGTCCGTTCCTTTATAGAACTCGAATTTTTTTTTTTTTCACTAAACAATGTTAGTGTGTACATTGTTTTAATATCTGTGACGCCATTTTCGACGAAAACAGATCTTCAAAGGACTTGACTCCTCATACATGGGGTGACCTCATCGGTACCGGCTTCCAGTCTAACGTAAAGTCGTTATTTAGTTTGGGATAGACGTAGTGAACTCTCCTCCGTCTCGTCACCTCTCTCATCTTGTACTCGAAACCTCGGATTAGTTGGAACTGGTCTACCTAAGGGTCGAGGTGGTGTTTCGCACAGTAGTGACAGAGTCAAGGTTCTCCTCTCTCCATGAAGAGTCCGAAATTACTCGGAAGGTTGGTGGACACCTAAGACAATCTTCCGTCTTAGACTTCACCATCAGAACCACACCCCCGGACTCTAAGACGAAAAGACCGCGCGAGGACTCATTATGGATACACCGATTTGGCACGTAGTGTCCTCGGTGACAATGACGGTGCTTTATTTCAACTAGGATACATTCGTAAAGGAGTCACCTTGTCTTAAGAGGAGTGACCTAGTACTCGCTCGTGTAGTTGACTGTAGCAGTGACGGAGGTACTAGGGACGATCAACTTTGGCAAAGAGTGTATTGAAACATTATTCGCCATAGCGAATGAGGAACTGGTGTCCCATAAATACCATTGAATGAGGTTCATTACGACACACACTTTCTTCTCTGGGCCGTGACGGGATACGTTTCTCTTCTGTCACTCTCCCAGACCTTCGGGTGGTTCTTCGTTATGAGAACAGAGGTAGGTTCTCTTTGGTTCGAAAATGGTGTCCCGACTTCAGACCCACCGGGAAACCCAAAGTAGACGTAGTCTCCGCGTGTGTTTTTTTGACTGTAATACTATTAATCAGAGGTGTTGTACGAAAGTTCCCTCTGTAATAATCTGGGTACAATATCCACCTCTTTGATGTCTGTGCTTCTTCGATAAAAAGGGTGGGTTCCGGTGGGTCACAGTCCCTACTTTAACTCCAGTTTTGGGTTTTGATCCTCGTTCGGTATGAGTCGTATTCGGTCCTCTGTAAAAGATGTTCCTTACAATTTCATTCGAAAAATTAGTCGCGGATCTATATAAAGAACATCTTTTATAACGTACCGAATGCGACTCCTCAAATTCTAGGGTGTGAGCGTTACGTCCCCGGTACCCAAACTATAGACCAATCCCTTGAGTCTGACGTGTACGGTGTGCCGTTCCGGTTTTCTTTTTCGCTTTCCATCTTTTCGTGTCTTCTCGAGATCTAATTTCTCAAACGATAAACAATATTAGACTACACTAAAACTTAGATGAGTAGTGGTGTTTACAAAAGGTGTTAGGGGCAAAGAGCTTACAGAAAATGATAATGTGGACACACTGACACCTGTCCAATAAATTAGAGAGACACGAGGGTAGAGGAGTGGACACTTTTTAACCCTATTATTAAAGGAGGGAACGTTTTTGATCCCTAGAGTGGTTCTTATCTACTCCGGTACACACATTCCTTGAAGTCGTCTCAGACCGCACCCCATCCGTAGTACATCGTCAATAAGGTCGTGTCTATCTCGGCGTGGAGAGGAGTTGTTATTCCGTTCAACCAGGTACCATCCTCGGCACCCCAAGTGACGAGAGACGAGGGGTGTTCCGACCTCACCGTCATTTGAACCTCATCCGAAATTTTTCATTAAAACAGACTTAAGGTTTCCTGTTCCGTAAGAAGTATACTGAGTCAAGGGAAGGATTCAAAGTGTGACAAGTCAGTATGTGGAAATTGATTTATAAATGATAATGTATGTCCTCTACGGGTCAAAGGTTCTTACAAAAACAACAGTACTAAATAAGTATAAAATATTAGAAGTTTCACTAAAGCGTTTGTAGTAAAGTGACTTTAGACCATAGTTAAGACACTTCTTCGTTTGAGATTTACACAAGTAAAATACCTACCCCTTTGACTCGATGAGACTTTATTAACAGAGGTCCAGTATAACTAATTATCATTATTTTAATAATTGTAAAAACTTTTGGGTCATAATCCAATTTGTGTTCTTTTACGACTATAAGATAGCGAAATTTCGACGTTTTATCATTAAAGTATAACAGATTGTATTTACGATTCACATAGACAGTAAATTTGGAGTATAGTTGGGATATTTCATTCTTGTTGGGGGGAAAATAGTTGTTCTCCTTACTTCTAAATCTCCGTTTCTGTAAACGGGTTCCAATTTGTCACTTCGGTCCCAAGTCTCGGGTTTGATAATTGTTGAGGTGACGTACCGGATTCTTTACTGTCCTGAACGTGACGATGGGCTTAGAGACTGATTACATTGTAAAAATCATAATTTTTGTATTGTATAAGTATGAGTGAGAGACATTGTCGATGTATTCCCTCTTTTCTAGTAGGGGTATAACTTTTACTCTTTCGACTCTGAACCTTGACAAAGTACCGAACCGGTTTCAGTTTGTCGGGAATTTAAAACCTCAACTGTGAGTTTGGTTCCGACACGTTGAAGTTGTAAACCCGAGAACGATGGTGTAGTCACCAAGGGTTCAGAGGACCCCTGGAAATTTTTGACGGTTTTGAGGGTCACTCCGACGTTTGTTTAATTTACTGGTGGAGAAGGGTTCCACCGAGTTCACCATTTCATTAGGAGGTCGGTCACGTCTTCAGTGTCCTTTCTGCCCAATCTAGGGACCCAGCTCTTCTAGGGGACCTCCTCCTTTACCGTGGGGTGAGGTCGTAAGAGTGGACCCCTTAGGGTACCTGTCTCCTCGGACCACCCGATACTAGGTACCCCAGTCAGGAGTGTTGACTCGTATGTGTGTGTGAACTCCATCTCGTGTACTACGTATCAAAAACTTTGAAAGGTTCACTGGAGTCACCCGTTTGTTCGAACCCTCGGTGACATGGTGGGTCCGATGTTGGTGGGTGGATACCATAGAAGATGAGATACCATCGATGTCCGGGACTTCTGAGACGATAGTCAAATTGGGGTGTCAACACTAGAATTAACACAACATATGTCGTCCTCACAGACAAAACGTCTGTGTAAGACGTCTCTCGAGGGCCGTCGTTGTTTTTGTTCGGTTTCGTTACCCGGTTAGAGTAATAGAAGGGTGATTGTTGTTAGTCGACAGTGACTCCGATTTTACCTGTTACCAAGTAGCTCCCCCTGGGAGGTGAGAGGACTCATAAATCGAGATCGGAGTTGTCCATGGGACTTCCCTCTGTCGACTCGTGGTGACCTCAGACCGACCCCTCACTCCTCCGCCGAGACCGGTCGTGACGCCTCACGTCGTCGGAGGCGGAAGGGATAGTGAGCACAAACGGCACGAGTCCCAGTCCTGGTGCGATGACCTACACTTGTCCCTCCGTACGTAACGGAGGGTGACCCAGGTCAGTGGTGGTCAAGTCTTAGGAAGTAGACAGGTTTGAAGTGAATAAAAGTTTTTATACGAAGAAACTAAAGACGTTCGGTTTGGGTACCTTTTTATTGCCTTTGGCTTACGGTCCCTTTACCGCGGTTCCGTTTGTGTACACTCGGGACTTTATTGTCCTCTATGACACCAGTGCAGACTGGAAGACTTGACACGATACCCAACTTCGTTTTTGTCGAGAACGACGACGAATACCCCACGTACCATTACGATCAAATAAACATTACGTCTTCTTGAACCCAAATCGCTCTAACGGAAAACTTTGAACCTGAACCGGTTCCCCGGTCTTTATTATAGGAAAACTCCTTACTGACAAAAAAAAAAATTTTTTTTTTTTTCTGGTGGGAAGTGGAGACCTTAGTTGTGTTCGGGTCTTAGAGGACTAAAAATAGACAGTCTACTAATTATAGATTCTGAGGCTCGCGAAGATGTTTACAAAGAGAAGACTAATACCGTTATAAAACCACGTCAGATTGTATCTTCGTCCTTACGTTCAAGTGAACAACTAAAGTCGTCGGACGTTCTCTATTTACACCTTCCCGGGTCTACCCTTGTATTTTACTACTGAGCCCCAGTTTTCACTTACGTGTCTTCCGAGGACCTAGGGTGTAATTGGTCAAGTCCGGGGGTCATCATTTCGTCAGAGTCTGGGTGATTTCCCGACGGTTGTCAATGTAAGAGTCATCAACATAAGACCCGTGTGTTTCGTTCAATGGGTCTCCTTAAACGAGGTACAATTGCAATGGTTCTTTTCTGGTGTTCGATGTCTCAAGTACGTTTACTTCTGACCAAGGGTACCTTCTCTAATTTTGTTAACGGTTCGAACGGATTCTTACTTTACGTGTAAAAGTCCATCAAAACCCCATTATAAGAGAAGGAAATCAATGGAGTAAACGATGTATAGGTCTACACAGAATTTCTCTTTTGTGATGTACCATTTCGATCGAAATAACATTAATAGTACCCCTTTTGTGGGATATTTTCTTTATAAAATACGTTTATAAAACATCGCGACATACAAGTTCACATTAATGAAGAGTACAATTAATTATATAAATTAGGAGTGTTTATCCCTAACGATAATTGTCGGTCTTTAAGATAACTGTAAAAATAAAATCACCTTAGTATAAATAGTCAGAAAAGTAGACAAGAAAGAGAACGATCCTTTAGTTTTTTAGTTTCGTAACAAGTTCTTAAAATTTTTAGGGGTTTTATTTTTGTAGAGAGGACATAAAAGAAGATGCTTCAAGGTCACAAGTTAAAAGTATAAATCCGAATATTGAATAGTACTTAAATGAAACCTTGTACACTCTGTCCTTTGTTTATATAATAAGGGTTTTCTTATTGGTAAAAAGGATCATTGTGAATAAGGATCATGGTGGTAGTAAAGGTGTGGTTATTACAGTGTAAGAAATATACAGTCCAAATGGATAGACACACCCAACCGAAGACCGAGACAAGGTAAATAAGGATAGTACTGTGATATGTTAGAATTAACGATGTCGATATATCGTTCGAATATAGACTATCTTCTTAAGGTTGTGGGAAGAGTGGTTAGAACAGATAAAAAATATAGTTTTAAATATAGTTAAAATCCTACTGAACTAATTCAAGGTCCTTTTTGAGATAACTCTAAAAACGATATCAAACGTTCAATTAAACCCCCTTAACTATAGAAGAACTATGACACAATAGTGTAGTTACTTGTTCCATACAAAGAGGTGAAGACAACGGAAAAATGGGACTAATTGTCTCAGAAACAGCATAGAGACTAAAATTTCGTTTTCTAAAATTGTACAGTAGGAATTTTTTACAAACGACATTAAAAATCATGTACGGGAATAATTAACTCGTTCAAAGGAAGATGAAGATACAAGGATTCAAAAATTAGTACCTATCCATAACTTAAAATAGTTTGGGACAACTATAAAAGGAAAGTAGAAAAATTATAGTTGAGTAGAAACGTAAGGATACTATTTAGGTGAAAATAAAATTATCCAAATAATTATAAGATCATAAGACGAATATTCGTGTAAAAAACCTGACCGGTTTTTGAAGTAAACCCAAAAGGTATTCAATACCCTTTTGGGTTTACTTGAAAAACTGGTTGTTTTATAAACACTTACATCGACCAAATATTAGAAGAAAAGAATATGAGACAAACTCAACCTTTTACAAGGGAAAGGAAGATAAGAAACTATTTTAACAATAGTCAGACGTTAATAGACAAGGAACTTACTAATCAGGTTGAGTAGACCAGAATACCTCCCAATCGTCCAATTGAAAGTTACTGATCAAGGTAAAGAAATGAGCACTTCAAACATGAGGACAAAGGTAAAAAAGAACTCTATCAAAAATACAGTAAAAGATAAACTTTAAACTACAGTATAAAAAGATAAACTTTAAAGACAGAAAAGTTTAAATATCCGTATTATAGGATAAAAATAGAAATACTATAGACATCAATATTGAGGAAAAAGTAAAGATTATAACGACCACTAAAAAAAAATTCAAAACGATTTAATCAAAAATAAAGTTTCGTAGTCAACCTGACTTGTGACACGAGGTGGGTCTAAGTCATCCCAGGAAATTGGGGAGAAGATCTAAGTCCCACCAAAACGAAGGTTACGCGACAAAAATCAACGAGTCAGTACAAACTGAGAAACGCTGGGTATCTGACGTCGGGTGGTCCACGAAGACAGGTACCTTAGGAGGTCCGTTCTTATGACCTCACCTAACGGTAACGGTAAAGGAAGAGGTCCTCTAGAAGGACTGGGTCCCTATCTTGGACTCAGAGGATGTAACGTCCATATAAGAATTGGTAGACTCGATGGTCTGGTCGTCGAGTTTGAGAAGGAGTCTCCTGACAGGAGTCCGACGACCTCGGTGAAACGGGTGGATACGTCTCGTTGGTTTCACAGACCCTTGGGTTTAGGTGAGGTCAATTGGGAATCGGTTATTGACTGTCAACACCCTTATACCTTAGTGTTGGGGTGGGAGTGGGGGTTGGTTCTTTTCACCTAGACCTCGTATTGAGTAGGAAGACTTCGGGTGGCACCCTATTCCGACTTCGTCAAAAGACACCTTCGACCTGACTCTAACGTGGGAACAAATCGAAGAAAAGGGGACTGACTAAAAGTGACGGGGGAGTGTAAGAAGAGCCCACGTAAAGGTGTCATTTAGTTCCTGTGTGAGTAGAAGTTGAGTCTCAAACGAAACCTCCTTGTGTTATTCCAGCGCAAATTCAAGAGACATAACACAAACAAAAGACACTGAAAGTAATTACGTGAAGGAGAAATAATGAAAAAAGGGTAATAAGAACCGTCTTCCATAAAAGAACTTACCTACGAATCGAGGAAGTAACAATCAGAGTAAAAGATTAGACTAGGAAAGTCCAATATGTAAAATGAGATTCATGACGAAATCGATGTAGGGTGTTCGAAAGTATACCCATGTAAAAGTCGAAAAATCCGGATTTACAAGGAGTAGCAGTACTAATAAAGGGGAAACACCTTAGTAATCACGACCAATGACTGTGCAGGTCGAGAGGAGAAACCAGTTCAGGGATAGGGTTTCCGTCGGTACCGCTACCTCCAGGAAACCCGTTGTATTCTACTCACCTTCATTACCCACAGTAAAACCCCGTCTTTTAAAATTGTCGGTGTATGAGAGGGGAGGTGATGTCGTTGACTAAGATACGGTCCACCGTCTTCGAGTTAGTCGAACCCAGAGTCTCACTCCTTTTACCCTTTGTCTCGAGGGTCGACTGAATGTGATCTTTACATGGTATTTACCCTTCATTTGGAGGTAACAAAATTCTAGAACTCTATGAAATCCAGACTCGTAATAACATCGTATTAAATGTGATTAGACTGAGAACGTAGATGGTGTCAGTTGTCTTCACAAAAAGGAAGACAGAAATACTAAAAGTTTACATCTCTCATCAAAGTTCATAGGATAAAAAAGTTCAAATATGGAATAACCTCTTACCAGTCTCTTATGTAGGATATACTATGATTCAGAAACCATGAACTACTCTAAAGGAAACACCCGATCTTTTGGTAGTCAAGACCCCAGCATATACACACCACGATCACCATTTCTAGGACGGACGGTCGCGTCCTCTATATTCTCTGTGTCCAAGTTGGTGACCCAGTCTTAGTCTTAGACGGAACATTGTGCCAGGTCCACTAAACATACCTGGAACTTTAAACCCTTCGGGAGTTGATCCCTTGTCGTTGAAGGGTCCACCGCGATCACCATTTCTTGGGTGGACGGTCACGTCCATCTGCAATTCTCAACTCCCAAGCTAGGGACCCAACCCTTCTAGGGGACCTCCTCCAGTGTCGTTGGGTGGGGTCATAAGAACGGACCTCTTAAGGTACCTGTCTCATCGGACTGTCCGATGTCAGGTATCTAAACGTGTATCAACCTGTGCTGACTTCGTTGTATCGTCAACAAGTTTGGAAGTTATAGAAATGATTAAAGACTGAAATTTAGATAGTTAATGACTCTCTACAAAAATATTTGGATTTTGGATGTCTAAAAATTCAAAAAGAAATATTTAGTTAACTAAAGACGTAATTTAATACACGTTTGTTCCCCACTTAATAAATACAAACTTATATTTCAATTGAAGAAATTATTGCGTAAAACAGAATTTTAGATAAACAGTTTCACCAACGAAGACTTCAATGGTGACTGACCCCATAGTGACCGAACTCCAGTGAAGTATATCACTACAGAGTCGACCTGTCCACACCGTCCGTGTAGGTCCTGGTGAGGTATAACTAGTTAAGTTCAAGATTTGGGAACACGCTATCCGGAGAGAAGGAAGAGTAAAAAGACATGACTCACAACTAAAAAGAGATCAAGGGAACTCACTGTCATATTGAGAAACCGTCAAAGTCGAAATCCTTTCCCTTAATCAAGGTCAAGAAGTCGAGTACGTCCGAGTGGTACCCGAGGAGAGGGTAGGGATGTAGGGATGTACATCGGTGTTGTAGTCGGGTATTAGAAAGAGGAAACCAAAAGTGTCGAGGCGGGAGAAGAGGGGGAATCCTGAAATAAATGACATTGATCATGAAAATTCTCAAAAGGTAACCCTCCTACAATCCAATAGATGATCACGGTCGTCTTGATCTTCAACAGAATTAATATAAAATATTGACGTACAGTTATTGTGAAAACGGAAAGATACTAGTCATCCGACTTTCGTCCTAAAGACTATCTTATTTCTCTTGACATAAGGAGAGTAAACCTCCTAGAAAAATCAGATAGTGGAGGTTTTTTTTCTCCTATTATTAATGATAGTGTAGGATTAAAAAAAAAGAGAAATACAAAAGAGACAGGGAGACAAAAAGGGACCTCCGTTTTTGATCTTTATCCTCGAAGTCTTTCGAGTCTTCCAATCAGTCACTTTCTTATGAAGACTACATTGTTGTCTTAATTATTGCTTAACTGTAAATAATCGTAAATTTGCCCCGAAAGTACCACCCAGTCACCATTACTTGTGCGGACGGTTACGTCCTCTATGTGCTGACTAGGGACCCAGTCCTTCTAGGGGACCTCTTTCCTTACCGATGGGAGAGGTCATAAGAACGGACCTCTTGAGGTACCTGTCTCCTCAGACCGTCTGATGTCTAAATTTATTCGGTCCCGGACTTGTTTACGAAATGTGTACAGGAAATTAACTTGGATCTTTGGAATACTCACTGACCTGGACTTCTACGATTCGTTAGACGACTCCAGGTGTGTGAATCCTACACCATCTCTAGGGTCAAAATCAGTAGACTTCGGTCTCGGACGGTACCGGACGTGAGAAGGAGGTTGCAAGGTTAAACTTACAACTTTAACGATAAGAAATGAATTATGGGGAAATAGAAGAATGGGGTTGTGTTGTAGACGAATTGGAAAAGTAAGGAAGGGAACAATCTTTCCGTTTCCTTATACTACGTTTATGTCCAAAGACCTCCTATTGAGAACTGACGTGACGTTTTGGGTTAAGTCCACTGTGAAGGAGGTCCTCCAAAGGCACCAACGGACGTCCCATCAAGTCATTGGAAAGACCCCAAGGACATTCGTACGTTTGATGTCAATAAAATAAAGATACTCGGAAAGGATAACCAGATACTGGGAGGACTGACAACTCTGTCAGTGGACGAGAAAAAACATAGAGTTCGTGTATCGTGTCCAGAGAGGTGTACTGGAACAGTACCCACCCTAGCCGGGCACGACCGAGGGCCGTCTAGGAGTCCACCCGTTGTAGGGGACCTCCTCCCGTACCGTTGAGTGAGGTCATAAGAACGGACCCTTTGGGGTGTGCGTCTCCTCGGACCGCCAGATGTCAGGTACCCCACCGTTTCTCAACCGGTGGTCACCTCGTCGACTGAGTGTGTGTGTGTGGTCCCGTCCACGTCGTAGATCATAGTCCTCTGTGAACCATTTGTAAACTACTCACTTACTTACTTACTTTTAATAGAAAGTCCCTTTACATATATATAAATATAAAGTCGATTTATATAAAGGTTTCTACATCTACAAATAATAAGAAATTTTTTTTAAATAAGAGGAGTACAGGACTTTTGTAAGTTGTTAGAGAGATCTCTACGTATAAAAAGACTAAATATACAATTCAGACAAAGTTTTAACGATTCCACAGTGTTCTGTTCACACTTACATGGATCTCAGATACTAAAATGAGTCGCGTCAAAAGGGCCCGGACCCCACCAGACGACGGAGGACCGAAGTCAAGAATGATGCACAGAAGGTAGGTCAAGACTCCTTGCAAGACAAAACGGGACACGGGTTCGTCACGAGAGGGGGTAACACTGTCGTACTGTCGGTCTACGACGAACGAGACACCCACCGGTGAGGTCCTTTGGGACCCTCAAAAACGTTTGACTACGTAAATAGGACTTTCGTCGCAAACCGTAGAAACATAAGAGAGACAAGGTTTTCCGTTGAAAGTGCGCTTACGGGAAGAAATTTTTTTTGTCTTGTTTTGGGTCCGTGTCCATATTTAGGTGGACGGGTACCGACTGGGACGTCCGTTGAAACGAAGGGTGAGTAATTTCCAAAGGGCGAGTAATTTCCACTACTTGGTAGACCGACAGAGTCTTTAGCGTAGTTCTACAGAGTCAGTGGGCTGAAGATAATTTGGTACGGTACGAAACACGTGGTTTCGGACCGACCTTGGCAAGGAGAAGACTTTTTTTTTTTTCTTTCTTTTCTTTTTGGTGTATATGAGTCCTTGAGTCAAGAAGAATTAACCGGGGTCTACCCTACACAATCATAGGGAGGAGAGTAAGGTAGTATTTAGGAACATTAATTTATTGTTTATGAATAATGAGAGCACGTGCGTCTTCGGTCTTCGTCGAAAAGAGTCGTAGCCTTTCGTTCCGCACTCTTGACTCTTCTATCCCTACTCGTTTCACCATCAAAAGTGTGAGTCCACTTCATCTTTCAAATGTCAATTCCACTCGTGTCGTCCGAACAGACTCCTTCGAGGGACTAGAATTCAAAGACGAGACAACCAACTCGTCTCTTTGCTTTCGACGTGTCAATTCTCGTACTTTGAACCAGTCTGTCTGGAACGAAACTTGGGATAGAGACGGTGGTACATCAACGACACACTCCACTCCGTTTGGTGGATTGGAGAGACTTGAGGTCAGACGAGTAGTTGTCTCACTACTTTTCTTAAGAAGGATATAGTGTCCCAACAATATTTGTAATTTACTCTTTAGACAATCCGGTATCAGTGTCAGAAGAGGTCGTGGTGTTAAGTTTTCGTAGTTAAGAAACTTGACATCTCGACCTCTTCTAAGAACTCTCAGGGAACCTGTCGTTCCTCTAGTTTGGTCAGGTAGGATTTTCTTTAGTTGGGACTTGTAAGTGACCTGTCTTGACTACGACTTCGTCTTCGAGGTCATGAAACCGGTGGACTACGTTTCTCGTCTGAGTAACCTTTTCTGGGACTATGACCCTCTCTAACTCCCGTCCTCCTCTTCTCCTCTCTGTCTCCTACTCTACCAACCTACCATAGTGACTGAGTTGTTTGTACTCAAACTCGTTTGATTCCCTCTATCACTTCCTCTCCCTTCGGACCGTACGACGTCAAGTACCCCAACGTTTCTCCGTCCGTACTGAACCACTGACTTGTTGTTGTCAACCGTATCATGAACACGGTTGTTATCCGTGTCATCAACTTTGTATCACTCATTGATATTAATTAGTAGAGTACGTATTCTCGATAACAACAGTAATAAATTCCTTTTGTCTTGGTCGAGGTATACTTCTGTACCTGCTAGACGTGTTTAAGTGTGTTTCACTTCAACGTGAAGCCTCGGGTGTCTGGTTTTATCACAGAGTAGGTACCAGAATAGGACTACGGACAGGGGGGGGGGTTGATTTTCCGGTGGTGGATTCCCGGAAAAGTTCTGTATACAAACTGATCTAATTCTTTAATACTCCTGAAAGGACACCAGGTCACCAATTCTTAGACGCAAGGTTACGCTAGAGACCAACCTCTTGATTCTGGGATATTCGGTATCCCGTTGATTCGGACACATGGCGTTGATGACACCGGTACACGGTGTTGATTCTGGGGTTTGTCGGTTTATTTGTTTATAAAAATTTTTGGGTGTTTAACACTTCGACTCCGTCCGTCTATTTCGTTCTCGATAAAATGTGTAATATTTCCTAAAGAATTCCCCTGGTTTTGAGTAATTACCGGTCCCAGCGTAACCTATCTGGACCGACGACTCTCTTGGTCTGTCTCCTGTCCATTCAAAGTTACTCCCTTTTCCCGGTCTTTCTCCATTACTTACCGAGTTCCGTATCTTTTATGACGTTTCCCCTGTGAAACCTCTAATTCAGTGGACATCTGGTATTACCACGACTTTCCCCCGAACCTTCTCTTCTGACCTCAGATTGAAACGGTTATATTTTTGAAACGAAATCCACTCTTGAGTTCTTTTCTATTTATAAAACCTTTGACCTCGGTAAAGATTCTAAGGATAACTTACTAGACTAACACATTTTTAAGTACTCATTAGTACTTAGGAGTAGGACATAAAGTGAAGTCCGAATTCAACCCGACGTAAATTCTTTCTTTACGTCCTTTAGAATTCGGGGACATCACTTTACTTGATTTCAGGACTATTCGTCACTGACGGGACCATATGGCGTCGGGTAGGTTGGAGACCTGGAGCGGGGTTCAAATAAGGAGTTCAGTCCTCGGCCTCCGATGAGAAGACGTCCTTCTTGATGGTGTCCTTTTCTCTTGGTGGTTTGGGGGCCGGACTTGTTAAGTCGACGGGTTGTTATACATAACACAAGTATAAGATAAGTTCTGTTTCCTTAATAAGGGTCACTCATTTTGACCCAATCATCCATTTTCGGTAACCCTCCACTGAACTAGGTTATAGTCGTCTCCGTAGAATTATCATTCTTTACAAGTTTCATATCCGATGTTTCATAATACTAAGGGTAGTAGTTTACACAGAGTTCGTCTACGACCGAACATCTTTAAGTCTAAAATTTCATCTTTAACCTTAGTTACTTAAATTTCAAAGGAAGGTTAAAGGGTCGGGATATTTTATCTTCCATACCGGAGGTCGATGTTATTTGAATGTCAAATTGGTTCTTTCCTCTTTAACACCTTTACAATCGTCTAGGTCTTACTTCCAGATTTTTGAGTCCTGTCATTAAGGATTTTCCTCGAGAGGTCCCTTATAAGTTCTGTTTGGACTTTAAGGAAGGGTGGACTTCTTTTAAGTAAGGAGACGTCTTCGTTATTAATCTGACCTGAGGACCATCACTCCTATTTCTACTTCATGTGTAAACTAAATCTCAGTCTCTTTAATCAGATGTTTGGGAGTCCGTCACGGGTGGTCTAAGAATGAATTTACTTCATGTCTCGGATTACGAACGGTTATTTTTTTATTATTATTGGAGTTTATTTGTCATCGAAACGGTAGAGTACTCTTTTTAGTCTAGGCGAACCTAAGACAAAAGACACAAACACGTGTGATACTTAGATTACAGTTATAAAACGAAACGTTCTTTAATCTTAAGGTTCAGCACCGAAAGGTTTGAATTGAAAATTTAGTCTTCTACCTTAGACACTGGAGTACTAATGAGTCCCCCAAACTTTAGTAATGAATAAGTAAGAAATAAAGACTGTCACAGACTCCTCTTATTCCTAAGAATAAGGAGGATTCTACGTAGTCGAACTTTGTCCTCGATCTCTATTTTCAATTGATCCCGGAACAATGAGTCGTACCAGGTGTCTGGTCGTCGGAACCATAGGGGCAGAGGTCCAGACCACTTAGTCTTAGACGGAACATGGTGTCAGGTCCACTAAACATACCTGGAACTTTAAACTCTTCGGGAGTTGATTCCTTTCCGGTACCACGGGGTGAGGTCATGAGAACGGACCTTTTAGGGTACCTGCCTCCTCGGACCACCCGACGTCAGGTACCCCAGCGATTCTCAGCCTGTGCTGACTCGCAGAAGTGAAAGTGAAAAGTGAAAGTACGTAACCTCTTCCTTTACCGCTGGGTGAGGTCACAAGAACGGACCTCTTAGGGTCCCTGCCCCCTCGGACCACCCGACGGCAGAGACCCCAGCGTGTCTCAGTCTGTGCTGACTTCGCTGAATCGTCGTCATCGTAGTTGATTCCTTGTCGTCGAAGGGTCCACCGTGATCACCATTTCTTGGACGGACAGTCACGTCCATGTGTATTTTCTACGCCCAAGTTAGGGACCCACCCCTTCTAGGGGACCTCCTCCCTGGGTGGACCCTCGTTGGGTGGGGTCATAAGAACCGATCTCTTAGGGTACCAGTCTCCTGGGACCGTCTGATGTTAGGTACCCCAACGTGTCTCAGTCTGTACTGACTTCACTGAATCGTGCATGAGTACGTTGATCCTTCGTCACTAAGACAACGGTTGAAAGACTGGAGGTGATAGACTTTCGAAATTTTTCTTTGTCACCGGAGACCTTTTGTTTTCCCTCTTTTAATGAGGATAACATTAGTAATTACCTTAGTAACTAGTTCGGTGAATATAACAATATCGTTTAAAGGATGTGACGATTGTACCATGTCAACACGAACTTCGCCCGACCGTCTTTGAGACCAAACAAGACTGGGTTTAGTCGACTAATCAGAGTCGAACAATAATCTGAAGTCACCTTTCGTATCTTTTTGGAGGTTGTTCCCGAAGTTGTTCCTTTCCGTCGACAAAGAGTAAGTAAGACGTTACTTACTCGACTATTGTCCCGAAGTAGGATATATTGGACGTCAGAGGACGGAGGGACAGTCGTCTCTCCCGACAGAAGACCGCTCCCAGTGGGGACTCTACAGTTCTCAGTGTCACTCTCGAACCTACACGGTCCCCTCCCCTCGAAAAATTCGGAGGTCCATTATCTTTATATGTTTTGTTTCATTTCACAAGGGATCTTGGGAAGGAGTTAAGGTTTTCCGGTGTCCAACGTCGGAAATCTAGATTGTCTCGTAGATTGTCTTCAAAAAGTCCTCCTTACTACATTCAAAAAGTCCTCCTTACTACTGAATGAGGAATACATTCAGTGTCTGTGCGGGGACAAAAATTTCTCATTTCAACCCCTTCAGTCTTACACACTCATGTAGAGTCTTAGGTCTCCTAATATCATCTGGTCACGAAAAGTTAAACTAACCGGTCTAAACGAGTACCTTTAATCATTAAGTCAGAAATCTACCGAGGGACGTTCACATATACCCCAAGTGGTAAAAGACGTCCGTAGACAAAACGACACTCTGACTTTATGTTGGGTTTCTTGACGGTTCTTTCTCTTTATAGTTCTGAGATGAGAGAGGTTTCTTTAGAGCTAATTTTTAATCCATTCAGAGTCTCAAAGTGTGAGGACGGTTTTCAAACGAAAAACACTTGATCCCAGACTCAGACCAGTATAACTACTTCTTTCTGGCCGACTAGTACCCACACATACACACCCTTACCAGTCTTCGTCTCTCTCTTTGACTCCAGGATTTTCCCCTGTTTTTAACAGGGTGTTTGTGTTACTCAGTTACTTTAAGACTAAGGGAATTCTACATTCCAGTCACAGAAAGGGAGATAGCATGGTGGAGGAAGTTCGGTAGGATGTAAAAGACCACAGGTTGTGAGTTTAAGGAATTTACTCATTCTCAGGAGAGAGAGAGAGATCGGGGTCGGACCTCTTTTCGTGTGGTTAATTCTTGACGTCCCTCGTGGTAGTCCTTTAGGTCTCAATCTCAAGAGTCACGACGGTTTCAATCTGTTACGTGAAGGGGTAGGACGGACCCGTTTTTTAGGAGGTGGTCGGTGGCGGTGTACCGTGTCTTACATGTTACTCAGTGAAACGATGACTCCCTTTTCGTGAAAGAAGGATACCGGGAGAACTTTCAAAAGATGGTAATTTTTTTTTTTAAAAGGTCAACTAACACCTCTTCAGTCTTAGAAATTACAACTCATCCCTGAAGGACCGTCAGACGACCAATTCTGAAGCGGCGGGTTACGTCCCCCACACCCAAGTCAGGGACCAGCCCCTCGATTCTGGGGTGTACGGAGAGCCGGTTTTTTCGTTTTGTATTTTATCTTCGTTATAACATTGTTTAGGTTATTTTGAATTTTCCAGGTGTAGTTTTTTTTTTTTTTAAGAATTTTCATCTTTCTTTTTATACAGCGGTATTCGGGACCAGTGTAAACGAAAATATCCGTAAATAGACGTAAAAAGTTTTCTTTTTCTTTTTAGCTTCACCGATAAATATTTCCCGTTTTCGAAAACCTTCTTAAGGAGTATCTCCAGAGTCCGAAAGGACCTCTGTGTAGGGATCAAAAAGAAAGGGGACTTAGGATTTCGAGGGAGATCACTGGTTCTTGAGTTGTGGTAGATGTCCACCCCTCTTATTTGCAAAGGGATTTCGGAGAACGAACGAGAACTAAAGTGGACGTTGAAAGATACCTTCAAATATGTACGTAGAGTAGTAAACGGTTCTTTTGATATCCTTCCTCCTTGATATGTACAAGAAGGGGGGCGGGGGTAAATTATCTATTCATTTGACTCCGAGTTCTGAACATGTTCCAGTGAACCGACTATTATGCTCCTGGACCCGGGGTTAAGGTCAAAGGACCCAAGACGACAAGAGTGTAAGACCCTGTTAACACATTTGAATATGCACTTATAAGGGGATCTTTCGTGAGTGCCTTTGTGAAAGTTCCTAAATATCGTCACTAAGATCTGACAGACCCAGGAAACTCTTGGACTACACTCGATACCCGGGCATGGATGTGTAAAAAGGTATTGTAGTCCTTTAGAAACCTGGTGGGACTTCCCATAGGTGACTGGAAGATCCTGGGGTTCCTGGAGTGTAATTCTTCGGTAACTGTAGTGGACCCATATTAACCCGATAGTTCTTGAGTTCCTCATACTTGAAACTTCAAGAACTGAGAAAGGGAAGTAACAAAAGGTACGAGTAGGTCAATAGTGAAGTCGTGACAAGTATCATAAATTCTCCTAACTTTTTTTAAACGATTGTAAATTCCTTTTCGGACACCTACGACGGTAGTTACGTAAGATTGTAAGGGTGTCCGTACGGACCCTAATCACCGTTTGACTCTACAAAGATCCTTTCATCGTTAAACTTTCGTAAAAAAAAAATTATATTCTCGTATGGTGTCAGAATGGTCGACCGAGACACCTCTCAGATTTGTTTGTTGTACCATTTATGTACTTCTCGAAAACAGTCACTCGTTTTTGGTCATGACGGAGGTTTAATAATTGAGAAAAGTAGGACCGTGAAGATTACGGAAACCTCTTCCGACTTACTTGTCATTACCAAAAGTACAAGTGAATTCAGAGAAGGTGAATTCGAGGTCCTCCCACCCCTGGTACAGAGATAACTAGTATAAGGGTCGTAGGTTGTACCGGGGGTTGGGATTAGTGTGAGTCATCTATCAATAACTTACTCATGTACTTACCAGGAGTAACTCAGTCAGGGAGACCCTTTGACGAGTAAAGGGAGGGATTACTTAGTCACCGGAGACCAAAGGACTCTGTAAGGGATCTTGTGAGGTGTGTTCGTTGGGGTCCCAGGTCTATGAACCGACGAGAATCCTTTTAAGACAAGAGATAAGACCCTGGATATAGGTGTCCGATCTGACCCGATGTCTGTTTGGATTCGTTATTATTGTCGAAGGGTGGAATTGGGAAGATCTTTCCCACAGTGTCAAAAATTAGTCGTGAAGATATACATTATAGGTATTTTTATATTCCAAACTACACGATTAACGTAAAATAATTATACGTAATTTTGTTTTCGTTTTGTTCTACTTTTTTGGAAACGTAATTTTGTTTGAGTATTGATAATGTCAGAATTTTTACTGAAATGAAAACATGAGTTCTTTTAACGGAAGTTCACAGTAGTCAACGTGTCGACGAGGTAAAACACGTTCTGGTAGGATTCAGAAGTGACGGGAGGGGTCGGGAAGATGTGTTTGGAGGGGAAAGTAAGGGTCTTCTGAGGGGGTGGAGGATGAAAGAATTTTTCCCAGGTAGTCTGAAATTAAGGTAGTTCGTGGAGGAGCCTGGAGGGGGGAGGTGTGTACGGGGACTCTAGTGCGACGTAGACGAGAGTAGGAACGAAGAAGGACGAAACGAGGGTCTTCTCCTCAGCGGGAAGAAAGACGGGTGAACACACGGTTTCGGGTAGGGTTACGTAACGGAGTTCCTAGAATGGGTGTTTAATTGAAGTGAAAACGATTATAGATTTAATAAGATTAAACACTTTACGTCGTACGTAAGTCTTCGTGTATTCGTATAGAGAAGTCCAATTTGTCATTTTATGTTCGTACACACACGAAATAGTGAGCCCAATTGTCATGGATCATGGAAGTTTGTACGCGACATAGAGGTAACAGAGAGAGAGGGTAAGTTCTCAAGTGAGGCCGAAAAGAAAAATACCAAAATTACGCATGGACACATACATACATGCATCTGAATTCGTTGCATAATGAATACAAAACGAATCCAAATTTAAAATACATTTATCTTAGTATGATTAAATATAAGACACTGAGTGAAGAACGTAGGTTATAAGACAACTCTAAATGGGTAAAACCACACGTATCACTATCGATAAATAAAAACGAAGAACAAATAAAGTACTGATTAGAAGTCCAAAGGAAGTAAAAATAAAGACATCTTATAAGGTAATGTACTGATTAGATGTCAAATAACGTCATGACAACAACCTATAGACTCGACAAAAGTCTATAACGAAAATACCACAATAATATTCGTTATGATAAATCTACAAGAACACTAACGTAGGATAGTGTGTAATTCATAGAAAAATCACCGAAAGTTTTTTAAAATTGTGTTGAGGATTTTTTCTGTAAAATATTGTATGGGACTTTATTAATTATCTTATTTTTAGGGATGATACTCGTTAGGTTCTTTAGGTGTTTTACTAGGTATTGGATAGTCGTTACGTAAGACTAATAAAGATAAGACAAGACAAATTAAGACAGTATAAGAGATCGAAAGAAAAACAAACAAACAAAATTTTCTTGACCAAGTGGGTGGTTACACTAGACTCGAACTAGTTCTTTTTAATTTTGACGGAATACTGTATATGGATCCTCATTGACGACCCAACGTTTCGTACATGTACAAAGTTGAAAGGATACATTACTATTTAGTACAAGGTTACCGTGAAAGAGTCAAATATCTGGTCATCCTGTACATTTACTGTAACAAGGGACGGGAAGGATTAAACCACTGCACATAAAAATTTTTTACAAAAGATTGAAGTACCATCGAGTGACACCAAAATTAAACGTAAAGGTTCTATTGATTACCTGTGTCTTATAAAAGGATATGGTCAACTGTTAAACATAAAGAAGAAGGTACTTTACGGTCAAATATATAAAACCACTGAAAAGATAATCCTAAAAAACAGTGGTAAGTCAACGAGTCAGCACAGACTGAGAAACGTTGGGTTACTGGACATCGTGTGGTCCGAAGGCACAGGAAGTGTCAGAGGGCCTCGTACGAGTTCGAGTACAGGTAACTCAGTCACTACGGTAGGTTGGTAGAACAGGAGACAACAGGGGAAAAGGAGGACGGAAGTTAGAAAGGGTCGTGGTCCCAGAAAAGATTACTCAGTTGAGAAGAGTAGTCCACCGGTTTTATAATATCGAAGTCGTAGTCAGGAAGGTTACTTATAGGTCCCAATTAAAGGAACGTCAGGTTCCCTGAGAGTTCTCAGAAGATGTTGTGGTGTCAAATTTTCGTAGTTAAGAAGAGGTAAGTCGGAAGGAATACCAAGTTGAGAGTGTAGGTATGTACTGGTGACCTTTTTGTTATCGAAACTGATCTACCTGGAAATAACCGTTTCATTACAGAGACGAAAAATTATACGACAGATCCAACAAGTATCGAAAAGAAGGTTTCTAGTTCGCAGAAAATTAAAGTACCCAAGTCAGTGGTAGACGTCAGTAAAACCTCGAGTTCTTTTATCAGACAGTGACAAAGGTAACAAAGGAGTAGATAAACAGTACTTCTCTACCCTGACCTACGGTACTGGAATCAAAAAACTTACAACTCGAATTCGGTCGAAAAAGTGAGAGGAGAAAGTGGAAGTAGTTCTCCGAGAAATCAAGGAGAAACGACAGACGGTATTCCTACCATAGTAGACGTATAGACTCTAATAACTATCAAGAGGGTGTTAGAACTAAGGTCTTACACGAAGTAGGTCGGGTCATAAAGGGTAACTACATGAGACGTATACAGTTTATTCGTCCCACTGTTATATGTCGGAACTGTATGAGGAAAGGGTTAAACCTTGGTCAGACAACAAGGTACAGGTCAAGATTGAGAACGAAGAACTGGACGTATGTCTTCAGAGTCCTCTATTCGTCTCACCAGACCATAAAGGTAGAGAAATTCTTAAGAGGTCAAACAACACTAGGTGTGACAGTTTCCGAAATCACATCAGTTACTTCGTCTTCATCTACAAAATCTCCCACAGATAATCCTATGGATATAGAATATATCAGGGATATAAAAACTCCACGACTAGTAAACAACCTCTACTCAAGGGTTATAGTAGAGGGTGAGGTACCGAACAGAAAACTGAAAGAAATTACACACAAAAAATAACTTGGTTTCAATACACTATATGAACTTAGATAGTTAGAAAAGGAGACACTAGACGGAAAAACAAATTACAGAATTCTAAAGGAAGATATAGTTCTTTAACATAATTTAATGTATCAGAAGATTTGTAAGATACACACACGAAAGTGCTAATTCAGAAGATAGTGATTTTCGACTAAAAGTCGTACCATGTTCCATCACTTGGGTAAAATTAAAGAATTAGAAGTACTTAACAGGGTAGCTGTACGTAACTTAACAACTAGAAATAAGTCGTCAGCCGTTACTAAAGTAGTTCTTAGTTTCAACATACGTACTAACCAAACAAAGATCTCAGATAAGACTAGGTGTCTAGACAAATATGTCATAGAACTAGTAATCTCGAAATCAGGATTTAGACCATTCCGTTCGGGGTGGTGAAGAAAAAGAATTATTCAAAGATTAGATGAAACCTTTAACAAAGAGAAGGTGTAGTAGAATCCGAACGAAAAAGTTGAAAGAGTATTTTGGGTAAACCTAAACCTAACCCTAATATAACTTAGATAGTTATTTAGACCTCATTGACCGTTGAAATGTCGAGACTCAAAAAGATAATTTCTAATACCATATAGAGAGGGAAGTGTATCCAACAGAAATTACTATAAGCTATCACAAAATAGTAAAGGAGGTACTTTCCCAAATATAAGGAATCTTCAAATGTGAAATACAACTGTAATATTTTTCCGTTGATTGACTAGTGACGACTCATTAATCTTTACGTAGACCGAAAGGATATAACTGTGGTATAAGTCGACGAAACGGAATGAGAGTAATTCATTTTACTAAAGACATCTTTGAAAATCTTAATAAATTTTAGTTATTACTAGGAAAAAGAAAGATCAGAAATATTAAAAATAAAGAAAAAGGACAAAATGGGATGACCGGACCTATACGTCACCTAAGTCCACGATCAGTTGGAGCCAAAAGAAGGATTAGAATTTCCTTTATAAAAATTGTAAGGTAGTATTTCACGAAAACGAAATACAAAAACATCAACGGGAATAGTTTAATCCAAAGAAAGACATCATTCTCATCAATAAAGTCGACAGTACAGACTACTAGGAATAGACACCGAGTAGGAAAGACACGCACACACACACAAAATAGAATTCTATGATGACTTCGTATCAACTCTAGTTTATTTGACACGTATAAATTCTACATGTTAAACTAGTCAAAACTGTATACATATTCAACTGGGATTTGTCGTGTCCCCAAGTCGACGACTGGAAGGGGAGTCAACTTTTTGTGGTTATTGAATTTCAACTGAGAGGTACAGGTACCAAGGGGTAGACACCCAAATTGGTTAGTACGTAGTCACATCATGATATCTTAAATGACAACTTTTTCGTTTATCTGGGTACGTCCAAGTTTGGACCATAACAAGTTCCCAGGTGACATATGTAGACACTTCGTAGTGGTGTTAGTTTTACCCCTTGTGTAGATAATGGAGGTGGGGGTCTAAAAGAAAACCTAGAAACACTTAGGAGGGAGTTTTGAAGGGACGGTCCGAAGGGACCACCGTGTCACCTATTCTTGGGTGGACGACCACGTCCCCTGTACCCAACCTGGGGACCAGGTCCTTCTAGAGTGTACGGTACCTCGTTGTTTCGGACATTCGGTGTCGATGACTTGGACACGAGGTCTCGGGTGCACGACGTTGATGACTTCGGGCGTCCGGAACTCGCACACGAGACCTTGTTCTCTTCGGCGACGTTACTCTTCCGGCACGTGACGTTGATGTCTCATCGGGAACCCGTCGTTACCTCTGGGTTACGTTGGTTTTTAAATTTTTTATTTAATACTTTTTTGTAGAAGGGACGGTTAAGTGTGGGGATAGAGGTTTGTTTGTGAATGAAAACAGTCATTACTAATCGAACGTAAAGGATCTTCAAACGTATTTACTTTAATATGTCACACATAAGAAAACCCAGACCGAGGAAAACGAGTCATATAACACTACGTAGGTGTCACATGTAGATATTACGTAAGAGAAAAATAATGACTCATCACAAGGTAACATACTATATGGTGTAAATAAATAATATGTTACTACCTGTAACTAAATAAAGGTCCAAAACTGATAATTTAGAAGGAATCAGCAGAAGACCCCACGTTAATATTATTCAATGAACCTTTGACAAACTAAGACAACCAGAACGAAAACTCAAAACAATACACTCTGATGTTTTCGTAAGTAAGAACCTGATTAACACAGCTTTAAAAACCTGATTAACACAGGTAAAAACACAGGTCAAAATGTCTCCGTTTTGAGAAGACTGATGGAAGGGTCTACCGATCCTAATGTTCCGAACCTGAGACAGACCACCTTAGTCCTTGATAATAGTCACGATACACTCGGAACCCCTGACATAGGAGATAGTAACACCCACCGAGAAAGGGGTCGTAGTCCATCAAACGAGTGTCCATTCGTGACTAGTCATGAATAGACTTTTGAAATCCTTCTGAGAGACGTCTGGAGGTCTCAGGAGGAAGACGTGTCGAGAGGGGAGAGGACCCGAAGGGACTACCGAGTCACCCATTTCTTAGGTGGACGTTGTGTCCTCTACGTCCAAACTAGGGACCCGGCACTTCTAGGGGACTTCCTTTACCATTGGGTGAGGACCTTTTAGGGTCTCCTCGGACCACCCGATGTCAGGTTTCTCAACGTTTCTCAACCTGTACTGACTCGTTGATTCGTGAGGGGAGAGATCATGCAACGGTACACTGTAGGTAGTGGAACTGGAGGGGTCTGGAGGTCAAGATGGAAGAGTGGAGTTCGGTTGGTGACGGGAGTTGGACCCAAGTACAGGTACGTGGACCCGACCCGTAAGAAAAGGTCGTCATTAACTTCGTTTGTATCCCGAGTTGATCGAACAAAGGGTAGACAACCTCTAGTAACAGAAAGTGATTAAGGTTTCAGACCTTTTGACAACAAAGAAAAAAATAAAAAAAAAGAAGAAAAAAAAAAAAAAAAAAGTCAATAAGTCTACCCTCTGATAGAGTCCGGGGGCAATGAGGTAGAACTGGTCTTCGTTTTCAGAACTTAACCACAGGAATACATAAAATACTGAACATTGACACTCGACGTTTAAAAGGGATTTTGAAACCCTCAACTAAATCCCGACTAAAGGAAGTCTTTCCTCAATGTAACGAAAACAGTCGCTGAATCTTTTGTGATATTCAATTTCTGATAAAATTTCAATTGAAGAAGCTCAACACGTTTGTCCAAGTCAAGTCAGTGAGTCAGTACAGACTGAGAAACACTGGGGTACTTAACGTCGTGTGGTCCGGAGGGACAGGTAGTGGTTGAGGAACTCAAGTGAGTCTGAGTGCAGGTAGCTCAACCACTACGGTAGGTCGGTAGAGTAGGAGACAGTAGGGGAAGAAGAGGACGGGGGTTAGTGAGGGTCGTAGTTTCAGAAAAGGTTACTCAGTTGAGAAGCGTACTCCACCGGTTTCATGACCTCAAAGTCGAAATCGTAGTAAGGAAGGTTCCTTGTGGGTCCTCACTAGAAATCTTACCTGACCAACCTAGAGGAACGTCAGGTTCCCTGAAAGTTCTCAGAAGAGGTTGTGGTGTTCATACATGCGTATTTAAGAGTCTCACCATAATAGGTGAAAGTGAGTTACGTTGACGACTCTCTTCTTCCTTTTATGGAGAAACACGTACCGTTCTAAGTAGAAAACAAGTGAGTATGTCTCAAAATCGGAAACGACAGCGTGTAAATGCGTTCAAAGAAGATGACCCTTACGACGCACCCGTCCTGGGTCCACAGGACAGGACACGAGGTGTGGGATGCGTCGGTAGCTTTCTCTTTGGGGTCATAGTGGTTCCAAGTCTTTTGGAGTTCTGTTTTCGGTCTTGACCCCGCCTAAATAGTCGGTCACAAGGAGGAAAGTACAACAAAGTCCAGGGACATCCAAGGGGTTAAAGTATAGTCAAGTCGTCAAAGAAAACTTTTAAAAGTGAGAACTTAAAATCGATAAAGTCAAAGTCTTACAGATAAGACTGTACGGCTACCTGAGTCCTGAGAGTGAACACAAAAGTTGGAGAAAAAAAGAAAAGGATGTTCGAGGAAGAGCAGTCGGTTATTGTGTAGGTTCATAACTAGTGAGAAGATTTCGTCACCCAGTTGTTTCCTCGGAAAGAATATTGCTGTCGGAAGAGAGTGTGGGTGGTTTAAGAACTTTTCACACAGATGTCAGTCAAAAAAAGATTAGGAGTTAAGTAAGAGATTGGGTGACATAGACGGGGATGTAAAGGTCATTTTGACTAGAAATCGTTTAGCTGATTTACTACTGGAGGTGGATGGTTTAGGTCATCTGTAAAACTAAATACTAGAATGAATTGGTTTGACATTATCGACCGTGAAGTCTAGTAAGAGACTAGTAAGAGAGAAACTCAAGAAAATACAGTAAAGAGGATTGAGACGAAGACGGAGGGTCAGGAAGGAAGAGTAACCTAGGAGAAGGAGACAAATAAATTATGGGACGTTTCCAAAATAAAAAGGACCAAAAAGAGGAACACCGTAGTAGAAAACGGTTCGGAGTACTTGGTATACGGTATATGGTCCATAGTTGGAGTCTTGGTGTGAAGGAGTGAAGGAGAGAAGGAGGGAACATTCATTTTCAGGGTAAAATTAAACCATGGTATGACGAGTCTTACTGAACAAAGAGTCAGAAGGATCGTAAATTTGTCTCGGTACACTGATTCGCTCCTGGGTACTACATGGTCACAACAGACCGTAAAGGTCCTTTTGAAGAACTTCCTTTGGTTACATCCCCGAGTAGAGACACGAAACCAGAAAAGAGGTAGAAGTCAGAACTTTGTACCCGTATTACTACTGACCTCCGGACGTAGGTAGAACCTTGTTCTCCACTGAAACTCCAACCTTCGATACATCGTTCTCTTATCTCACCTTTCTATCCCCGCATCTAGGGAGGACTGGGACACCTCGGTATGGTCGTATTTGGTAGGTGGAGACCTGAGGAAGATCTCCTCTCTTCATTTGGAGGCACAAATTAGGAGACAATAGGACCTCGTGTTCCCCTAACAATGAACATGATGTCTTCATGATTCACTATGAAGACGGTCGAGACTTTAGAGTCAGTGGGATTTAAGAAAAGAACTGAAAGTGTAGTCTGTGTGAGACGACTAAGACTGGGGACTTATAGAGGGTTTAGAAGGGAATGAAAAGGAAAATATGATGGGTTCAGATTGAAGATTTCTGAGTCACAAATGTACCACCGATATAAAAATTTAATTAAGAATAACGTTATATCAACGAAATGTTAACGCAATCAAAGATGACATGTCGTTCTACTTAGTCGGTATGTATATGTGTATAGGGGAGGGAAAACCTGAAGGAAAGGTAAGTCCAGTGGTGTCTCGTACTTCATCTCAAGGGACATGACCTATCATACAAGAGTAATCAATAGACAAAATATGTATCGCAATTATCACAGATGTGTCACTGTTAACTTTATTTAAAAGATTTTGTATTCGGACAACAGAGTCTTGGTAAATTTTGGATGTGTTTAACTAACAGATACTTTATTTCAGATTGGGGGAATCGTAACGAAGGAATCGGGAAGTGTCAGTCTATGGATTGAAGAAAATGAGGGGAAGGGGAAGTCTGAACTGACGGTTATTATATAAGATACTACCTAAGAACAAACAATTTATTATAGTTCACCGAGATACGGAAATACGGAAACAGGTGTAACATGTACGCCCTACAGAAAGGAGAAACGGAGTGGACGGATGGTAAAAAAGAAAATTAAAGGTTAAACACATCTTCGAGTAAGTCGACGATAAGAAACTACGAACGTAGGAAGAAGGGGTAAAGAAGGAGGGACGGTAGAGATGTAGAACGTGTATAAAGCCAGTGACGTAATAATACGTTATTAAAAAACGAATACAAAAATGGAAGAGAGGATATGTTCCTCAGGACTCCTATCCTTTTTATGGGATGACTAGAGACATTCGGGTCGTTTGTCTTATCACGTTAAGGTTCGAATATTATAACCAGATTTTGATGTGCGACTTCTTTACTTCCATAAAATACTTGTAAGTATCCTTAACTATTACCTTCGTACTATTAATACTTAAGAGTTCTTTTCTACAAAAGAGATTTTTGACTTCTCGACCTGGTACCACAAAAATCACAGAAACTATGTCTGTTTTTAGTGGTCATTCAACTCATACCCCGAAGGGACCACCGAGTGACCATTTCTTAGGTGGTGGTAACGTCCTCTGTACCCAAGTTAGGGACCTAGTCCTTCTAGGGGATCTTTTTCTTTACCTTTGGGTGAAGTCATGAGAACGGACCTTTTAGGGTACCTGTCTCCTTAGACCACCCGATACCAGATACCCCAACGTTTTCTCAACCTGTGTTGAATCGTTTATTGTCGTCATTCTAATCATGCCATTTTCGTTGCTGTATCTCCTCCATAACTTACCTAAGCCACTCGATACTAGTATTTTATAATCGTTCCACGAACCTTGTGTCATTTACAGGTAACCGAAATCGATAGTACTAACACTAATAAAAACTACGCGTCAAGACAGTATGCCGTGGTTTTTTTAACAGTTACAATTTCTTTAGAAGTAACCAATCCTGCTGTAAATTCTGTGAATTACACTGACGACCCTTTAATTAAAGTTTTTACATTTTTTATCCCTGAAAGGAAGGATTTCTCTCACACACTGTATCGAAGAACTTCACCATCAATAACGAACCTTTATTCTTCATTGGTAGATAAACGTACTCTGGTAAAACGACAACTTTAGTTTCGGGATTTTGATCGAGACACTGGGTGGAAATAAAAAGTTGTACGTACTCTTCGGTTTTACGACTTAGTCGAAATTCTTGAGTTTGGCATAAAGGTTCTTCAGCTCGAACCCACAAACGAACTCAAAATATATTTACATACATATTTGTTTCGTCACAAAATCGTCCTATACCCTCATCACACGCACCCTTAAATTTGTTGTCTGTGTAACAGATCCAGAAAAGACCATACTCTCTAATTTCCTTACTAGTATCGAAGTGTGTATGACGGACAAACACGTCATTAATACGAAATGTTAACCAAGACCGAAGAGGTAATTACGGTTTCTAAGAAAAAATCTTACACTATTTGGAAGGACCGAGGTCACATGGTCAAGGTTTGTAAGGAACCTGAAAAATACGAATTACTACCTCAAAATTTTCGATATGAAACATATCGAGACACACACACACACACACACACACACACACACACACAACCGACTCCTCTGTCTTTTCCTTTCTTCTTTTACCCAAAGTCTCCTGACTGATATAAAATTTTTCGTCGAGTGTACCGTCAACAAGTACTAGACTTATTTCATCTAATTTTTTTTTGTCAGGGGTTTGTATTAAAAAAAGAAAAAAAGTTTGTATTAAAATTCTATGTATAATTTAAGTAAATCTACTGTTATTTTAGATCAATGTGTGTTTGTACGCCTTCGGACACATCCAGACTAACAATAAGGGGGATGAAACGGACCCAAACAGACAAACTGATAGAGGATACTCCTTTTTCATCGTCGTTAACAAAGTTGCATAGTAAACGTTGTCCTAACTTTAGCTTAAACGAGTTTTAATTAATGAAAAATTTAAAGTAAGACTACTTATCCAAATCTAATGGGATTTATCCGGGGTATTTAGAACATCAACAAAATAAGAACAGGAAGAGGTTATATTTCCGTAGTACTATTTACCCTTTGTAATGACTGTAAGACTAAGTGTCGGTTGTAAAGGGAAAGAGATCCATGGTTATTGTATCATAAAGTTACGGAGAGTATACAATTCACAATACTATCCATAAAACTTTGGGTCAAGCTGATAATTGATCGTTCCATCAAAGAGATGTGATTACGAAAGAACTCGTATTTTAACCTCTATTATTTTCACGAATGTATTCCTCAACGTATTTAATTGTATTTCACGAATCTTATTTCGGACCATGCACCATTTGTGAGTCATTTACAAGTAGTAATAATAAATGATGATAAATTTAAGTAGGAATTTTGGTGGAAATCTTCATCTTTAATATTAGGGTAAAATATCTATTTATGTGACTCCGAGTCTTCGATTCTTTATACGACAATGAGTCGACTATTCGGAGTTTCGACCTTAAACTTTAGTAGGACGTAAGGAAACTTCGGGTACAAGGTGTAATACGATGGAACGAGGGAGTTAGATTGTAAAATAAGAAGGGAAACCGTAAGTCAGTATTGGGAAAACACGGAATCAAAGGAGTAGACTCCTTACCGTCTACATTATCACGGACGAAGGGTTCCAAAATCTGATTCGGGAGTCACTTATAATGATGAGACTGTAAACAGGGCCACTACTGTAAGGAAATATTTTGAATCCCGATTGAACTCTGAAAGGATACGTTCAATTCCTTTTTGTATTAACCAATGTGTCATTTCACTACCGGTTAAAATTGGAGTAGAAAATGAGTCACTGTACTAGTAATATGAATTTCAGGAAAATTAGATGAATTGTAAAATAAGAATTTAAAGAGAAACTTGGAGAGAACCTTCTTGGGATTGTAGAAATACATTCTTATTGTCTGAGCTTGGTGGACTTTGTTGTTCTCACCTCTGAAAAAATTTCCCCTAGACAAACAAGACCTTATGGTACTTTCTTCCGTCGATTAAGTCGTCTAATGATCGAAGTTTCGTCAAGTAAAACTGGTCGAACCTTCGGGTTTGTGGAGTACCAGTCGTATGTTTACACTTAAATTGCTGATCAAACTGTTCACGTAATATTTTAGACATACTTTCTCTTTTCTTCACTCCCCGGTCCCCTACTTTCGAAGCAAAACTGCCCTCAGATCAAAAGCTAACGATTGAACAATAAAGTTGTTGGTCTCAAGTTCGGAAGACGACAGATCAGACCTAATTCGACAATGACGACCAACCTAAGAAAAAAAGAGGGGGACTTTGTACTGAAGCAGAAAAAAAGAATTTACCGATTTTCATAAAGTTTACTGTAAGATTTTGAGTCTCCTGGTTTGTCCCGTAAGAAGTCTTTATCCGAACAGTCTTGATTTTGAACATTTTTGTTTTTCTTTGACGATATTCTTTAATTCGTAGTTTAAAAAGTAGTTTCTTAATGAATAGTATACACCGTAGTAGTCGAGAACTAATATGTACAATCACCTCCCCTGATCACCGGGTCTATTAGTTCTTTAGTAAATAAACTAAAACCTTACACCACGGAAAGAAGAAGAAAGAAAAAAAAAAAAAGTTAGAACCCATATAGACCTCAAGAGTCCTAATCTTTACCTTTGTTCACTCCTCCAGTGGGACAAATTGAGTTCCTTGGTCCTTTTCGGTGGGTCTAAGAGCTGGAACTTGAACAGAGGTCGAAACGAAAGTCAAGATGGTCTTCAATTCTAAAGAAACGGTCTGACGGTTGAAAGGGAAAAAGTCGGACGTTGCAAAGACCGAATATAAAAAGCAATTCACTTCCTCTTTTATGACAAATCCTCACCTTTTGGAAAGAAAAGATCACGATTATCCTTCTGGTATACTACATACTTTAATTTTTTTTTTTCCATGGCTTGCTAGAATTTACCCAACGACGTAAGACATGGGAGTGAAAAGAAAGACGTGTTCGACTAAGATTACTTCCACTTTACGCTAGGTCCCTGTTTCGGGAATCGGATCAGAAACCATGTATAAATCAAGACATATTTACTGTCGAGGTAAAATAACTGAACTCCAACTTCCTTCGAAACGAAGACGATTTAGTATACCACTTAATAGTTAGGTATTCTCTTCTTAATTTATATTAGGATGTCCTTTTCACATTTGTAAAAACGTCTCATTTACTTTCCGTGGTAACGAGGTAATGGGTTCACTTTGTAAATGTTCACTACATAAAATTTTGACGTTCTACAGTTTTCCAGTGCTCCCTCCTTTTGTAACATTACGTCTACTTTTTGTGGTCTTTTGAGGACCAAAAAGTTTGTTTTTCGGGAGAGACGACGAACATCAATAAAGGAAAATAATAGGATTTACATTGTTTGAACAAAGTAAAATTAATGAACGATATCGTTCGTTACATGACACAGTGAAAACAAACCACTAGTAAAGTAATATGACGACCTAATGAATAATTACCAAATTAAGGGACTGTATTTGCAGACGTAATAGACTTACGTTATGGAGAGGAATTCAGTAGGGTCTTGAACAAGTGTTATCGTTATTTAGTACGTCTCAAAATTTTTATTTATTTAACCTTCCACAGTACGTCATTAAGAAGTTAACGTAAAAGACGAAAACCTTCTCTTTCATCAAAAATTATTAAATTTATACAGGATTCGTCATTGAACACAACTAGTATCTGTCACCATAAAAAACTACTAAAATAACAAAGTGGAGTCATTAAGAGTCCAATCAGTCCTAAACAATACGAAGATCCTATAATTAAGGTACGGTAATTTTGATATGTTGTAGACGTTATAAGTAAACATCTAAGTACGGTTTTCTAATTGAAGGGTTCATAGTTTAACTTTACTAGTAATTGTTGCACCAAAGTAACACATGATAGGGACATAGGTTGAATTCAAGTTGAAGTTTTAGTTGGACTTAATAAGGTTTGCTTCCATAATCGAAGAATGGTTCGTAAGGGTCTCCAAGAGTTTTAAATGTCATGTATTGTAACCTCACCCAACGGTAAAGGAAGAGGTCCCCTAGAAGGGTTGGGTCCCTGGCTTGGGTCCAGAAAACGTAACATCCGTCTACGAAAGTGGTAGACTCGGTGGTCCCTTCAGTGGTGTATTGTGAGGTCCTCTCGAAAAAATTTTACGTCTAGGGACCCAAGTTGGTAGTCTGATATAACCATATATGTAAGTCCCCACCCCTAATTCCCAGAGACAAAAATTGGTCGTGGTCTCCGTTAAGAGTAATTCTACCAAACGTTGTGTAAAAATCTTAGTGGTTGAATATGACTATATAGATAATGAACACTTTTCCTTGAATCAACGGTATGGATATTATGTTTTGACAAAAAGTTGAACGACAAATAATTAGGATTTCCCATTCATGATGTGACTTTACTTAAATTTGTGAAAATTTGAACAAGTTGAATTATGACTGTTCAATCGGTACGAATCTCTGAAAAAATGAAGCACTCAGTGATGAAGTTTATAAATAATGTATACGGAACGTGACTTCGTATATTTTTTATTTTGATCTAAGACAAGTCGTCCCGAAATATTAGATCAATCCCTCCACTCTATGTTGGTATTTAATGAATCTCACGTACTAATTTGCCGTTTATTCCCCTTAAGTCTCCCCGTGACCCTCCCTAACTTCACCCCTTTTTTTCCGGAAGGGTACTCATCGTCCCTCCTCTCTCCCACCATTGTGTCTGGAACTCCAATTTCTTTCAGTCTCCTCATTGATATGTAACCTCACTAATATGAGAACGTGACGATCTTTGTGTACTGTAGAGACGTTACGTATAAAACGAAGTCTCAAATCTCTACGGTTGGTATTAATTTGGGTCTACGTATGTAGGTCAGTGACGAATGACATTTTCCCCTTTTCGAGATCCGGGTTAAAATTTATAAGAGTTTGACGGGTTAAAAAATTACAGTTTCTTTTATTGGGAGTAGGAATTAGTTATAACTAGTCTCTTACTTGTTTTAACTCCTTCTTTTTCGGTTCTTCAAGTCACATCTACGTTCAAAAATTCTTTTTAATTTTCAAAAGTAATTAAGTTCAAAACACGTTTCTTACACATTCTTACCTCCCCTCTACTTATATGGTCGGGTCCTATATCTGGTCCTTTCCATTTACGTCTTCAGTCACCCCCGTTGCACTCTTTCGTTTAGTCACTTCGTCCGGTCCCACCCTTCGTTGTCCGTCACAATTTTCTGGAAACCGACTTTATTGGGATCACAGGTATCTTTTATAGTTTTTTTATATAAGTAAGTTTGTTTTGGGATCTGTGTCTACAAGAACCGTCGTAATGAGTATTATAACATCAGTTTTCCAATCTTTGTTCGGTTACAGGTATTGTTGTATACTTACCCATTTGTTTTGGACCATCCAGGTGTGTTATATCGTAATAAGTCGGCCTTTTTCCTTTCTTCACGACGACATACGATATTGTAACTCCTTAGAACTTTTTCATATGACACACTTTTTTCGGTCTGTATTTTCCGGTATATACTATACTAAGGTAAATATGCTTTACAGGTCTTGTCCATTTAGGTTCCCCTGTCTTTCGTCTAAACGTCTACGACGCCCTTCGTTCACGACGTCTCACCGACGAATTGACCTTTTTAATATAATACCCCCCCTATGTTTCAATAAAACCTTTATCTCCATCACCAGTGTGGTAATACTTAAACCGTGTGACATTTATATGATTTTCGTTGACTTGACAAGTGAAACTTTACCAATGAAAACAGTACACTCAAAGTGGAATTAAAACTTTCTGAACATATGTTGGTGTCCGAAGGAACCACCGAGTCTACCATTTTTTAGGTGGACGTTACGTCCTCTGGACCCAAGCTAGGGACCCAGTCTTTCTAGAGGACCTCCGCCCGTACCGTTGGGCGAGGTCATAAGAACGGACCTCTTAGGGGTACTTGTCTCCTCGGACCACCCGATGTCAGGTACCCCAGCGTTCCTCTGCCTGTACTGAGTTACTGATTCGTGTCGTGTCATATGTTTGTGTTGTTGTTGAGTCCTTGTCACCGTACAGAGTATTAACCGTAGATTGAGTCAAGTCAAGTCAGCGAGTCAGCAGAGGCTGAGAAACTCTGGGGTAGTTAGCGTCGTGCGGTCCGGAGGGACAGGTAGTGGTTGAGGGCCTCAAGTGAGTCTAAGTGCAGGTAACTCAGTCACTACGGTAGGTCGGTAGAGTAGGAGACAGCAGGGGAAGAGGAGGACGGGGGTTAGGGATGGTCGTAGTTTCAGAAAAGGTTACTCAGTTGAGAAGTGTACTCTATCGGTTTCATGACCTCGAAGTCGAAATCGTAGTAAAGAAGGTTTCTTTAGGGTCCCGACTAGAGGAAGTCTTACCTGACCAACCTAGAGGAACGTCAGGTTCCCTGAGAGTTCTCAGAAGAGGTTGTGGTGTCAAGTTTTTGTACTTAAGAAGTCGCGAGTCGGAAGAAGTGTCAGGTTGAGAGTGTAGGTATGTACTGGTGTCCTTTTTGGTATCGGAACTGATCTGTCTGGAATCAGCCGTTTCATTACAGAGACGAAAACTTATACGATAGATCCAACCAGTATTGAAAAGAAGGTTCCTCATTTGTAAAAATTAAAGTACCAACGTTAGTGGTAGACGTCACTAAAACCTCGGGGTTTTTTATTTCAGACTGTGACAAAGGTGACAAAGGGGTAGTTAAAGGGTACTTCACTACCCTGGCCTACGGTACTAGAAGCAAAAGACTTACAACTCGAAATTCGGTTGGAAAAGTGAGAGGAGAAAGTGAAAGTAATTCTCCGAAAAATCAACGAGAAGTGAAAGACGGTATTCCCACCACAGTAGACGTATAGACTCCACTAACTATAAAGAGGACCGTTAGAACTAAGGTCGAACACAAAGAAGGTCAGGTCGTAAAGAGTACTACATGAGACGTATCTTCAATTTATTCGTCCCACTGTTATGAGTCAGGAACGGTTTACGACGGTACAACGTTTCAGAAACACCACGACAGTTTAGAATGATAAACTTTTTATTATCTTTGAGTCTGAAAGTATATTTTTGAGTGATAAAATTTATGACCGTTGGTTAAGTTTTTTAAACCTGATACGGTCGGTTACTTTTGTATGGGGTCCCGATTTACGTCAGGTACCCGGTGGTTAAACATTTAAGACCGTAACGGGTGAGGTTAAATTTAGACCTATAAAAATTATTAGATATTTGAGTGATATAACAAAGTTATATGTTAATTTATAACATATAAATTAATGATCTCTACCCAATTAAATTTTTTTGTCAACCCAAAGGACTTATATATATTCTTATATACACCTGAAAAATTATCTTCTACGATATTATATTTTTTACCTACAAAAAAGAGGGTTACTGTGGTACTTTAATGTCACGGGAAAGCACAGAAATTAGACTTTAATAATAAAAAAAGAGACACCTACTATAAGACAACCTTTATTCAAGAAGAGCCGAGTCGTTTTCGTAATACAACTTACTTTACGTTGGTAGGTACACGTGAATTTTGGACTGAAGAATTGGAACTTGTAATAAGTTAAACTAGAATCAAGACAACTGTATGCTTATCTCATTTCGGGATTAAAATTTACTTAATGTCCATATATACACACACACGAGGTAACACAGACTGAGAAACGTTGGGGTACCTGACATCGGGTGGTTCGAGGAGACCGGGTCCATAAATATTGATACAAATTTACAAGAGGATGGTTTACTGTTCGATAATACAATTTTAAATTCTTATTGTTATGTTATAAATATTCTTTTTTTTTTGTTTTTAAAGTTTTCGAGACTTAAATATTCATACTTAAAGTCTCCGGTGTATATAAAATTGAAAAATACAATTTCGTTAAAGTCCACTCGAAAAGATATATGTAAAGTGGGTAGAAAAGGAATCTATATTGGTGTCATATAAATAGGTTGATAAAATTTGTAAATACATTGGTACCATGTAAATGGTTTTGATTTTATAATTGGAACCATGTTATGGTACTTGAGTCCTTTAGTCGATATCTAAAATAAATCTAAAACAAGGTTCTAGATTAGGTCAAGTCAAGTCAAGTCAGCGAGTGAGTACAGGTTGAGAAACATGGAGGTACCTGACGTTGTGTGGTCCGGAGGGACAGGTAGTAGTTGAGGACCTGAAATGAGTTTGAGTACAGGTAACTCATCCACTACGGTAGGTTGTTAGAGTAGGAGACAACAGGGGAAGAGGAGGGACAGAGTGAACAAGGGTCGTAGTCCCAGAAAAGGTTACTCAGTCGAGAAGCGTAGTCCACTGGTTTCATAACCTCAAAGTCGAAGTCGTAGTTAGAAAGGTTACTTGTGAGTCCTGACTAGAGGAAATCCTACCTGACCAACCTAGAGGAGCGTCAGGTTCCTTGAGAGTTCTCAGCAGAGGTTGTGGTGCCAAGTTTTCGTAATTAGGAAGCCACGAGTCGAAAGAAATATCAGGTTAAGAGTATAGGTATGTACTGATGACCTTTTTGGTATCGGAACTGATCTACCTGGAAACGACCGTCTCATTACAGACGAAAAATTATACGACAGATCCAACCAGTATTGAAAGGAAGGTTCCTCGTTCGTAGAAAATTAAAGTACTGACGTCAGTGTCAGACGTCATTAAAACCTCGGGTTTTTTATTTCAGACTGTGACAAAAGTGACAAAGAGGTAGATAAACGGTACTTCACTACCCTGACCTACGGTACTAGAATCAAAAGACTTACAACTCGAAATTCGGTTGAAACAGTGAGAGGAGAAAGTGAAAGTAATTCTCCGAGAAATCAAGAAGAAATGAAAGACGGTATTCCCACCACAGTAGACGTATAGACTTCAATAACTATAAAGAGGGTCGTTAGAATTAAGGTCGAACACAAAGAAGGTCGGGTCGCAAAGAGTACTACATGAGACGTATATTCAATTTATTCGTACCACTTTTATATGTCGGAACTGTATGACGAAAAGGATAAACTTTGGTCAGACAACAAGGTACAGGTTAAGATTGACAACGAAGGACTGGACGTATGTCTAAAGAGTTCTCCGTCCAGTCCACCAGACCATAAGGGTAGAGAAAGTCTTAAAAGGTGTCAAATAACACTAGGTGTCTCAGTTTCCGAAACCGTATCAGTTATTTCGTCTTTATCTACAAAAAGACCTTGAGAGAGGGAAAAAGGTAATGGGTCGCCTACAACCGTTAAACTAGACACCAAGGAGACGGAAAAGATTTTGGTCGAACTTGTAGACCTTCAAGTGCCAAGTACATGACGACTCCGGACCGAACCCCTTAAAACTCGTAATGAAATGATCGCACACTCTACTCATGTTAACACACTATCAAACTCGTATGAAACCGTAACGAAAAGAAACCCTAACCTTACTTTTGACTGGAAAAGCTCAGGGTACCTGTGACGACTCAAAAAGGTCTAAACGACCGTATAACTCACGTCGTGAAAGTGTCGTAGTAGAAAATCCTAAACTTTATCGAGTTGACCTTAAGGTAGTGGAGGTGATCGAAACAAACATCACTACGAAGGAATTCCGGGTGAACTGAAGTGTAACGTCCTACAGACCGAGATCCACTCGTTAGTATGGTAACACTAATAAACCCAGTACTTCTAGTAAAAACATGTCAAGAAGACACATAAGAACGGTGGAGAAGAATTATAGAAGACGAAGATATCCAAGTATGGTAAAGACAGGAAATAACTCGGGTAGAAACGTACTTTACAAGGGAACCATAGAGATTAAAAGAACTTCTCTAGAGATCAGAAAGGGTAAGATAACAAAAGGAGATAAAGAAACGTAACTAGTGACTCCTTCCGAAAGAATAAGTTTAAGTTTACCCATATAAGAATAAGTTTAAGTTTACCCATATAGAAAGGAAAAGAGGAAACGAAAAACGAAGAGAAGAAAAGTGTCGGTAAACATTCCGGAGAAGTCTGTCGGTAAAACGAAAAACGTAAAGAAAAAGAACCCCTACCAGAACTAGGGACAGAGGACATGTTAGTCCGTGAGACAGATAGGTTAGATCAGGGAATTTAGATAGAGAGTGAAGGTGACATATTAGTATTCCCTAAACTAAATCCAGTATGGACTTACCAGATCACTAAAGGGATGAAAAAGGTTAAAGTCAGACTTAAACCGTTATTCCTCAAGTACTAGACTCGGTGTCAGTCGAGGACCAGAACAAAAACGACTGACATATCCCGAAGAATTAGAAACCGTCGTTTCTTATATTCGTCAGACTAAAGCCACAACTGGTAGACCACTACAGGTACACATCTCGGAAGAGAACACGACAACCTACTCCTACAAACGATTCTGGTCACACAAGAGAATCGTTTTGAGATAATCGGACACGGGACGAAGCAAGACATAAGGTTCCGGTTTAGACGGACAATGAGGTCCACAAAGAAGTGAAGGATGAAAACGTAAGTTCAGGGGATATTACTTTCCTATAGAAAAACCCCACAGTCAAGATCTTCCAGAACATCCAGAAGTATCTTGGTAAGGTGCGGTCGAAGAAGTCGTAATGAACAGTCCCGTATGTGTCGGAACCTAATGGTACTATAACTTACCAAACGTAACCTGTACTTGTCTCTAGTAACAGCAAAAACTCTAACGTAGGTTCATGACGTAAAGTCTGAGAACAAGTGACACTTTCACTTTCAGCGAGTCAACACAGGCTGAGAAACGCTGGGGTACCTGATATGTCAGGTACCTTAAGAGGTCCGGTCTTATGACATCTCACATCGGAAGGAAAGAGGTCCACTAAAAGGGTTGGGTCCCTAACTTGGGTCTATAGGGTGTAACGTCCACCTAAGAAATGGTTGACTTGGTGTTCCCTTCGGGGAACAACTGATACTCCCGATGAGGTAAAGAAGATTCCCCAAGAACGGGTGTCATCATCTACATTACCAGTAGACTCAATTTAAGTGGGTAAGGTCAGGTAAAATCAAGTGACTAAGGATTTTACAACTACATACGCGAACGGTAGAGGACAAACTGGTGAAGGTTAAACGGAACTAAGTACCTGGATTGTAAGGTCCAAGGATACGTTATAAGGGGAAATGTCGTAGTCTGGAACGAAGGTAGTGGTCAGAGTAGGTGTTGACCCACAACAAAAACGAAACCAAGGCAAAGAAGTAAGAAAACCCCCAATAAAGAGGTGACTGGAGGTCGTCGAATAACCCGTGGATGACGGGACCCCTCAAGTAGAAAGTCACAGGAAGGAAAAACGGAAAAGTATGACAAGTACCCGAAGAGTTCCGTTTTTATGGCTTTACCAAACGGTAAGGGAGGAGGTCACCTGGTGTAAAGCAGTCTTGAGAGGTTGTACTGGGTAGGTAGAACCCACCGGGATGTACCGTACCGAGTATCAAAGTAACTCAATCTGTTCCGACACCAGGTACCCTCATCAAACCTATCAAAAGACACTAACACCAAAAGTCAGATAGACGGGAGACTACCTCTTCCTATTGTCTGAATACCTTTGAAGGACTACCCTCTCCGACCGACTTCCCCTTTGACCCAGAACAAGACTACAAGACTACCCCAGCACGAGTCATGTTATGGTACCATGTTATGGTACTTGAGTCCTTGAGTCGATGTCTAAAATAAGTCTGAAAACAAGATTCTAGATTAGGTCCTATGACGTTAACACAAATCCGAGGGGACAGAAAGGAACACAAAATATTGAAACTGACAAAACTCTTCACTAGTCCAAAAACATGGTACAGGGTGATACCTCCAGACAGGTTGCAAAAGAGTACTCATCTGACATCAATAACTACACTCCCCCTTTACGGTATCTCTACTTCGCGGGAAGGTCAACAGATCAATATAGTAATAGCTCCTCAGACACTACAGTTAAATACAGTAATGACCACTATAATTGGAACTAGTGAACTAATTCCACACCAGTCTTCAGAAATATAAGAGAAGGAGTTTTCACTCTACGGTTCAGGACGGGTGTAAGTCACCCTCTCCTTAATTTGAGATGGAAGACCTCCCTTCTCATAATTTTATAAAAATTGATGATGTCATTACTTACTACAAAATACCCCTCTATCTTCCACTACTGTGGGGTGAGGTGATGAGAACGGACTTTTTAGGGTACCTACCTCCTCGGATCATCCGAGGTCAGGTACCCCGACGATTCTCAGTCTATGTTGACTCGTTGAAGTGAAAGTGAAAAGTGAAAGTACGTAATCTCTTCCTTTACCGTTGGGTGAGGTCACAAGAACGGACCTCTTGGGGTCCCAGCCACCTCGGGCCACCCGACGGTAGATACCCAGTACATGGGACCCCGTGTCTCAACCTGTGTTGACTTCGCTGAATCGTCGTCGTCGTCACATTTTGATACGTTCATAGGACAAAGAGGATTTTCAAGAAGACGACTGTAATCGTGATTCATCACCTAGAACGGACATCGTTAACGACGACGCCACAAGATTACCCCTAAAAGACAAAGGGAGTAAGGAAGGTGTAAATAATTGACCGTAAGAAAAAGACACGTACACACTAGTCAACACAGGTTGTGAAACGTTGGGAAACCTGACATCGGGTGGTCCAAGGAGACAGGTACCCTAAAAAGTCAACTCTTGTGATCTCACCTAACGGTAAAAAGGAAACGAGTCCCTTAGAAAGACTAGGTCCCCAACTTAGGGACGGAGGACGTAGAGGACGTACCGTACGTCTAAGAAATGAACGACTCGGTGAAAATTTTTGACTTCATATAAACTATTTACAATAGCCACACGTCATATCACTAAGTATTAGAAATTTCCAATATAAGGTAAAGATCAATAGTACGACGAATCAGTGAAGTCCGCACAGGCTGAGACACGCTGGGGTATCTGCCGTCGGGTGGTCCGAGGGGGCAGGGACCCTAAGAGGTCCGTTCTTGTGACCTCACCCAACGGTAAAGGAAGAGGTTACATATTTTCACTTTTCACTCTCACTTCAGCGACTCAGCATAGGCTGAGAATCGCTGGGGTACCTGATGTCGGGTGGTTCGAGGAGGTAGGTACCCTAAGTGGTCCGTTCTCATGACCTCACCCCACGGTAAAATATTTGTTCGCTAATATCATTTTGGGTCTACGTCGATTATACTACATAAAGGGAACAACAGGGTACAATATAGAAACATTTTGGGTCTACGTCGATTATTATATAAAGGGAACAACAGGGTACAACATAGGAACATCGAATAAAATACCCGAAGGGACCACCGAGTACCTTTTCGCTTGTCGATGGATGAGGTCATAAGACCAGACCTCTTAAGGTACCTGAGATATCAGGTACCCCAGTGTTTCTCAACCTGTACTGACTCGTTGAAAGTGAAAGTGACCACCGAGTCTACCATTTTTAAGGAGGACGTTATATTTCCTGGACCCAAACTAAGGACCCAACCTTTCTATGAGACCTCCTCCCGTACCGTTGGATGAGATTATAAGAACGGACCTCTTAAGGAGTACCTGTACCTCGGACTATCCGGTGTCAGGTACGCCAACGTTTCTCAGTCTGTACTGACTCATTGATTCGTGTCGTGTGTCGAATAAAATATGTATTATCAAACATGGAGAATGAGGGGAGGGGGAATATCACGGGGAAGGCGAAGGGAGAGGAGTCACCATTGGTCATTAAACAAGAGATGTACAAGAGAGAAATCAATATAAGTGATCAAACAACATTAAAAATCTAAGGTGTACATTTACTATGGTATGTCATAAACAGAAAGAGACAGACTGAATAAAGTGATCCGTATTACGAGAGGTTTAGGTAGGTACCTGTGAATCCAACGAAGGTATAGAACCGTTAATGTTTATTACGACAACACTTATGACCCTACGTATATAGAGAAACTAATCATAAAAACGAACGAAGTCTATATATGGGTTCTTACCTTAACAACCCATAATACCTTCAGGATAAAATTCAAAAAACTCTCTGAAGACATGACGAAAGGTGTCAACGATGTAGTTAAATGTAAGGGTGGTTGTCACATACTCCCAAGAGGAAAGAGTCGTAGTAGTGACTGTAAACAATAAACACAAGAAAACTCCTATCGATAAACCTGTCCACACTCCACTGTATGGTAACACTAAAATTAAACGCAAAGGGACTACTCCTGATCACAACTCGTAGAAAAGTACAAGGACAACCGATAGACATACAGGAGAAACCTTTTACAAATAAGTAAAGAAAGCGGGTACAAAACTAGTCAAAAAAATAAAAAAAATCAACATACCTGATAAATGTATAAAACCTATAATTGGGGAATAAACAGTATAGTAAACGTTTATAAAAGTAACCAACACAAAAGTAAACCACTAACAATGACACGTTTTCAAATATTCAAATTAATCCAACGTAAACAAATAAAAACGAAAATAAAGGAAACAAAGTCCTATACCTAGGTTTTTTATAACGATGTCGAATACACTTTCTCACAGGACGGATACAGAAAGGGATCCTTAAAATATAAAGATCAGAATGTGAATCCAGAAATTGGGTAAAACTCAAATAAAAACATATGTCACAATCTCTTACAAAATTAAAGTAAGAAAATGTACATTGACAGGTCAAAAAGGTCGTGGAGAGAAACTTCTCTGACACAAAAGAGGTAACATATAACAATTGAGGAAACAGTATCTAATTAAATTGATATTCATACACCCAAATAAAGGTCCGAGAGACAAGACAAGACAACTAGATAATTATACACAGACAAAAACACGGTCATGGTATGACAAAACTAATGATATGGAAACATCATATCAAACTTTAGTCCCTTGAACTAAGGATGTCGAGACGAGAAGAAAGAGTTCTAACTGAGTCGATAAATCCCGAAATACACAATGGTATGTTTAAAATTTTAATAAACAAGACCAAGACACTTTTTACGGTAATCATAAAACTATTCCTAATGTAACTTAGACATCTAAAGGAACCCATCATACCAATGAAATTGTTATAGTTAAGAATATTAGATTGTTGTACCATATTGAAAGGTACACAAACACAGTAGAAGTTAAAGGAAGTAGTCATAGAATGTCAAAAGACTCCTATCCTGAAAATGAAAGAATCCATTCGAACAAGGATCCATAAAATAAATAAAACTACACTACCATTTACCCTGACAGAGGAATTAAAGAGACTCTCTAAAAACAATTACAAATCTTTACGTTGTGTAAAGACATATAATTAAAATATAGGATACTTAAAATGACTTAATTAACTCAGGATTGTCAAAAGACGACTGGAGAATCCTTAAAGAATCATAGACGGTAGAAGTTTTTTCCCGTCAAAATGAGAGAAAGGTTAAACCTAAGGAAAATAAAGAAAGTAAATAGACAAACGACATTGATCCTGAAGGTTTTTATACAACTTTTTCACCACTCACCGTAGAAACAGAACAACGACTAGAATCCCCCTTGTAAAAGTCGAAAAGTTATAACTCATACGACAAGGAGTATATACCGAAAATAATACAACTCTACATAAGGGACATACGGGTGAAAGACCTTAAAAATAGTGTTTGTCTACAACTAAAAAAAAGTCTAAAAACGTAGATAACTTTACTAGTATACCCAACATAAGAAGTTGAACAATTACACCACATAGTATAATTAAATAAACGTCTACGACTTTTTAGGAACCTAGGGACCCTATTTAGGATGAGTCAGTGTCACATACTCGAGAATTACATAACAAACTAAACCAAACGATTATAAAACAAGTCCTAGAGTCGTATATGTAAGTAGTCAATATAACCGGATATTAAAAGAGAAAAAAAAAAACATAGTCACCCTATGTCTACAGTATCTTACTCAAGTCTTCACAAAGAAGGAGACTTCAAAAAACCTTATCACACTCCTCCTATCCAAAATTGAGAAACGATTTACAAACCATCTTAAGTGGACACTTAGACCAAGACCTGAAAATAAACAACCCTTAAAAATTTCATGACTAAGCTAAAGTAATGACCATTAACCAAATAAGTATAAAAGATAAAGAAAGACCATGTCAGAACCCTATAACCTGGAAAACTTCTTGAACGGGTAGAGAAGATCCAACAGTTAAGATAACCGAATATCAACAGAAGACTAGGAAACATAAAGACACCATAAACAACATTGAAGAAAAAGTACAGACTAAAGTAACTAAACCCGGGAGGGGGAAAAGAACTAAGACCGATTTATAAATAGTTAAAAGAAATAGAAAAGTTTCTTAACCGAAAATCAAATCAACTAGAAAAGACACATAAAAATCGGAGATAAAGTAAACAAAGACGAGAATAGCAGTACTAAAGAAGGGTAGATGATTGAAACCTAAAACAAACCAGTAGAAAGAAGTCGAAGAAATACACATTCTAGTCCAACAAACTCTAAAAGAACAAAGGACTCGATTAGAAGGGAGAATCCTGACGAAAACAACGTAGGGTATACAAAACCTAGTAACACAAAAACAAAAGTAAACAGAGATCCGTAAAAAATTTAAAGGAGAAACTAAAGAAGTCACTAAGTAATCAACAAATCATCGTATAACAAATCGGAAGTACACAACCACAAAAAACGTCAATAAAAGAACATCAAATAAAGAACAGAGTATCGTAACACCCAATCTTTACTACGAACTATACTGAAGTCAAAAACATTTAAATACCTCCAGACAAAACACTGGATCGAACACAAGAGCGGACCTCTTACAAAGTATACGTGAACTATTCTTATACATAAGACGACGAGACCCTATCTTACAAGATAATATATAGTTAATTCGAATGGACTAGATCACGTAGTAAGTTCCGGTCTCAGAGTAACTAAAAGACAGACCTACTAGTAGGTAGGTAACCATATTCACCTCACAATTTCAGGGGATGATAATAACACAATGACGACTAAAGGGGAAATACAGGTAATTATAAATAAACATTGACCTTAAGAAAGTATCCTTCTAAAGAGGTGGGACGTGTAAATAAATAACTGAATCATTAGACAATACATATACCTAGGTACCTATAAATGAAATAAGAGATCTAATATTAAGTTACAATAAAAGTAAATGAAACAGTAAGTGTACCAAGGTCAAAACCGGTAGTCGTCGAGAAATTCCAACTGGGGACACAGGAAAACTATACGAGAGTAGAGAAGGAGTGGGAAAATGAAAGACTATGATATACCACAAGGTCCGAAGAGATCATACAAAGAGCGGGATCGGGATCTTAGTTTGTCCGTAAAGAGGTTCCTTAAGACCGAAAAATTTTACCAACTTAGCATAAATCTTTGGTTCTACCCACACAAGTAACGATGACCCACAATCACGAAGAATCGGGAGAGTTCCTTGTCCCAACCCTTAATATAGATAACATGATTGGTCACGTTTGTGTGGATAGATGTAAATATAGATGTGGATAAACAAACATACCATTTGAGATTAAGAGTGGAAGAGGGTGAATAAATAGTAAAGGAAGAGATAAAGAAAGAGAAATTTTTTATTTTGTTTTGGACCGTGGACCGAGGGTAATAGATGTTAATGACCAGATTGGGACCGTTTATACATTTCACAGTCTTAACAGTTTGAGATAGGGGTTCTCTTCTTTTAAAATGATCACAAAAACATGTCAAGAAAAACAGAAGTAGGAATGTCCTAGATACGTTTTGTGACAAAAGGTCAATAAATCCGGTTGAGGAAAGAAAGGAGGGTGAAGTCTCTCTGAGACAGGACATAAACATTGTATCAATCTAAGTAAACAGTGTCAGACGTAAGGTAGGACCTAAAGGGATCATAAGACTCAAAAACACAAAAATAACGTACGTCATTTTTAAAAAGAACACCATATATTAAGATACTCAAAACTTTTTACATATATCACTATAATAGATCATGGTATCATGATATGTCTGGTCCGGGTAGTAGGATTTTTAAGACAACACGACACCCCCGTCGTAAAATTTAATAAATGGACCTGAGTATGGAGAAATTTTTAGTTTATACGTTCACTAATTTTAGTAAAAATCTGATTATAAAAAAGTGTGATAGAAATCAAAAAAGATGGGTTTCAACTACAATATGAAATTCTTTAGAGGTAATAAATAGTTTGAGATTTTAAGAGAGAACTTCTCTATAATTTGGAGTTAACGATTACTGTATATACCTAATTGGTTTCATGTAAGATATTGGGTTCAGGTAAAGGGTTACACGGAGTAGGTAAAAGGTATCTAAGTAACGTTTTTGGAAAAGTATCACTCGGTTTCTTTTAGTCTTTTTATCCATGTTTTTATTGAAATATTTAATGTTTATGTCATAAAAAAAATTTAAGAGGTCATAAAAAACTTCAAAAGTATAACGACGAGAAGAAAACCCGACTCTAACTGTTTTCAACTGAAAATTGTGACGAGGGTAAAGAGTATTTTAAAATTGTTGGTACAAAGATGAAGACTTTCGACTTTACAAAAGTAACGAAAGGATTTAAAAAATTAAACTTTTTCCTTATTGACTCCCATTTAGTAAATTTTCTCCATCTTCAGTCTTCGGTCTGTCCATCTTTACTCCAATTCAGTACGAACGACCAATTTTGAGATGTTCTCCTGAAGAGTCTTCGGTTCCGTGTCTCTTCATGTCACCGATCGACCGGACTTAATCACTGAACCAATCAGTTGTCTGTCCTTAGGTCTTTTATAAGTTAACAAATCTTACCCGTTTAATTTTCGTGGTTCCTTATGATGAGTTGGATAACGAGGGTTTTACCCATTTCATCTTATAAAGATGATCTTTAGAATCTGGTCGATTCTATACTCATCCCCCTCCTTATTGAGAATCAGGAGTTCATATAGTGGACAGGAGTGACGGACTCGTTCGACACCATTGACTGTCACCTTGATACGCACGAATAGACCCTTAAGTACATATGTGAACTCACCCCTACGTACATCCCCCACCATCTTACCTAATCCTCTCCAATATATATTTTAACACACACGGACACCCGTAAAAAGACTCCTGAGTAGTCTAGACTACCTAAGTAGTCTAATAGTTTTCAAAGACTCAGTACATTTTTTACAATTCTTTATGTACCCAAATTCAAGACCGACCTCCCCAACCCTAGAGGTATTTACACGGGTTAGACTAAGAAGGACCCTACGACGAAGGGTCCTCGTCCACACGGTGGACTTGAGTGTCCTTATAGGGACCTGGTGATATCAGACTCGGAAGGACCTCTTGACCGGGGTGTCAGTGAGGGACGAATTTTGTGAGGACTGAGACTAAAAATATTGTGAGGAAGACGTTTGGAAGACAGAGGACTTGACCGTAGAGAATTGGTGAAGTACAAAGGACTTCCGACTTCAACAGACAATTCAGCGAAGCCATCGCAGTCTAACAAACGTTGGGACACTTGACATAGGGAGATCGAGGAGACAGGCACCCTAAGAGGTCTATTCTTATAACTTCACCCAACGGTAAAGGAAGAGGTCCCTTGAAGGGTTGATTCCCTAGTTTGGGTGTAGAGAGTACAGAGGACGTAAACGTCTACCCAAGAAATGGTGATCGTGGTCGGTGGACCCTTCGGGTTACAACAGATCATTACCCAATAGATTGGAAAAAGAAAGATGTGAAAAAGGGAACCTCGTAAATAGGTAGGAAGAGAGTAGGTGGAAAGAGGTCGTACACGACATTAAAACATAAAGGTACGACCCTATAAAGGTAGACCTATATGACGTGGAAGAAGTTCAAGTGAACATTTTGTTGTTATTTTAAGACACTAACTTATTTTAATGGAAAGTTAGTCAAGTCAAGTGAGTCAACACAGGTTGAGAAACGCTGGGGTACCTGACGTGGTGTGGTCTGGAGGGACAGTAGTGGTCGAGGGCCTCAAATCGGTTTGAGTACAGGTAACTCAGCGACTACGGTAGATTGGTAGAGTAGGAGACAGTAGGGGAAGAGGAGGACGGAAGTTAGAAAGGGTCGTAGTCCCAGAAAAGTTTACTCAGTCGAGAAACGTACTCCACCGGTTTCATAACCTCAAAGTCGAAGTTGTAGTCAGGAAGGTTACTTGTGAGTCCTGACTAGGGGAAATCCTACCTGACCAACCTAGAGGAACGTCAGGTTCCAAGAGAGTTCTCAGAAGAGTGTGGTGTCAAGTTTTCGAGTCGAAAGAAATATCAGGTTGAGAGTGGAGGGATGTACTGATGACCTTTTTGGTATCGGAACTGATCTGCCTGGAAACAACCGTTTCATTACAGAGACGAAAAATTGTAAGACATTTTCAGAGGGTTATAACTATAAAATACTAAGACCGAAGATAATTAATATTACGGGATAAGACTTACTGAACCCAAGTTAGACTCATTTACTGTGGTTTAATAAAATTGTCAAAATTTAGATCTTTTGCACGTCTTACCACTTAACTCTAGGGAAGTTTGTAGATTACTGTCGTTTTCTAGCGTTCTAACTCTATTCATGTGTCACAGGACCTACTACTTCCTTCTCAGGGTTGAGTCGGTTTAACCCCCAGTTCCCTCCGAAACGACGATATTGGGGTGTCAACTCTAAATTGCCCCGACGAAAGTTTTGAACTTCAGTCAAATTCCCTGTCGTAACGTCCCCTTTCATTTTCCACTCCGTAAGAAATTTTTTTTTTTTTTCCACCCCCACTACTTTATTCGTTTCCGTATTTTCTACCCTTATTGTACCAAATATGACCCTTGAAAGTCTTCAACCCTCATATTCCTCATTTTCATGCTTCCACTTTCTACTCTAATCCCTCTGTCCCACTCTCCTTTTCCATCAGGACATCAGACATAATTCCCAATTTGGAGAACCTACCTTTTGTGTGTAGTCCTACCACCTTCCCCAACAAGAACAAATCAACGATTCAGTGCAGGCTGAGAAACGTTGGGGTACTTGACGTCGTAGAGTCCGAAGGGACGGGGAGTGACAGAGGACCTCAAACGGGCTCAAGTACAGGTAACTCAACCACTACGATAGGCTGGTATAGAAGGAGACAACAGGAGAAGAGGAGGACAGGAGTTAGAAAGGGTCTACTCCCTTTCCAAAAGGTTACCCAACCGAGAAACGTAGTCCACCGGTTTCATAACCTCGAAGTCGAAAATCGTAATCAGAAAGGTTTCCCATAAGTCCCAACTAAAGGAAATCCTAACTGACCAAACTAAAGGAACGACAGGTTGCGTGAGAGTTCTCTGAAGAGGTCATGGTGTTAAACTTTGGTAAACCTCCAAAAACTAAGTTCATGACGACTTCTACAAACTTCCCAAAACTGGTAATGGAATGATCGTACCCTTTACTCGTGTTAACAGACCATCAGACTTGTAAAAACTCGTGACGGGAAGAAATCCTACCCTAACTTTTGACTGAAAAAAGTCAGAACACCGGTGACAACACAAAGGGTTTAAACGACTACATAACTCACGGGTGTACCCGTGAGTTCGAATACTAAAGTAACCAGACCCTACACCGGACCTGAAACCTTAAAAATTCTCGAGGGACCTACTAAGATTACATGTCTGTGTTCTACCCTTAGCAACTGAGTACCTCATTTTAGTCGTCTTTAGTCACTGACTAATCTGTCTCAACTCTTACACCCTCTCCGTACACTTCCTACCGATTGCGGACCCTAAGATCGTGACCTGTGGACCGTCTCGACCCTCTTATCCTGGTTCCGGACTAGGGATGGACTTGGAGTCAAGCGTTAACTTTCACGAAAATCTTATAACAGTTCGTACAGTGTTATGTCGTTACATACAAGGAAAAGCTAACACAACACTGAGATTGTGAACCCCTTTTGTAATTGACGGTTCCGGTGAGAAGGGTGTACGACCAGGGAGGACTGGCTCGTACCGTCCCCAAGATTCCGTCTAGTCATTGGTGTCAACACCTGAAGAGACGTCCCGTCAAACCTCACCCCCTAAGTAACAGGAGTGATTTGAAAAGAATCTTGACGTCACGTTGGATTCTAGGAAGGAAGGGAGAGAGGCGGTGTCACCAGTCTGGATGTAGTACCACACTATCGACAGGACCGGTTGAGACTTAGGAAGGGACAAAAGAGAGTATCCGATAATGAGTTTATTAGGAAACGGATTGATACAGAACCACAGATAAAGAGTCTTAGGTTTGATTGTATTCTAATATTGAAATAATTTAAAATTAAAAAGAGAAACTTAGAATACTTTATGCCCTTTGTTTGAGAGGGAGTAAAGTCAGTTTCTGTTGGATTTGTTCAAAGGTTCCTCGTGTAACCGCCGTGAAGTTTAAATTAATCCGTTTGGTTGGATCGGTCTTTTTTCGGTTCTGTATGGTTCTGAAAGGGAGTAGTCTCAGTGTACCTTCTCAAGACGTTTCAGCATTGTTTCAGAAATTGTTAATGTAATTTCAGAGGTGTAGAACTATACTGACTGTAGGGTATTTTGTATGTGCATAGACTTTCATGAAGACGTTGAAAGTTTCTGGTTTACAAAGTATTTCGTAAACGTTTTTTACCGTGGTGTTACGTCTTTTGTAGTGTCCCTCTTAAGGTACTTCTTCAGAGTCAATACGTTGAACAACCTTTTACACATCGGAGTATATGACGGTCCTTCATATTACAATGAAGATGGGTATTCATGTATATTCATTTACTATATACTTCGTAGAAGGTGCACAGTATGTAACATGTTCCATGAAATGTATCATATGATTAGAATCGTTGGTTGAATACCTCTTTTCTAATAATTCAGAAAAAAAAATTCTTCTTTTTTGACTTCGAAGTTCTCCACCTCTATGTAGATCAAGGACACCGGATCCATCGTCTCGTATATAAGTTTGAGTCCACTTAGAGATAAAGAGGGACGTCAGTCCGACGGAAGACCGTCTTCGACCTGTGTCGGTTGAAGTCCTTCGGTATCCTTCCGAAGGACTTTCGTCAACAAAGGTCCAGTGTAAGGTTCTCCCTTCCCTGCAACGGGAGTAGTAGCAATGGCCCCTTATTCGTCACTAGATACAGGTGTGAGATTTTTGTGTTTTTACTTGGTGTGTCTTATCTTCGGACTTCGTCTTTTCTCGGAAGTTCTGGTAGATTACAATCCGTCCGTTTCTTAGACTCTTAGAGGAGATCCAATACTCTGTCTGTAGAAAATCTAAATGGATACTCGTGAAACGTAGAGTCGGACGTGGGTCTCCCCTTTCGGGAACCGACTACCTCCCCCTCCATGTTCGGACGTCCGCGACCTACCGACAAAACCATTTAAATAAGTTTGATTCGTTTGTAAGACGAGGGTACGACGGGACGTACCACCGGTGGTTTCTCTTTGTTTCTACTGAGGTTAGAGGAAGACCGGGAACCCACCAAGAGTCCTGAGACCTCAACCACCGTCCCCTGTTCGAGGAGGAAAAAGGGTCCAAGGACACGATGAAGATAGTCGAATCTCGTATCCTCACTCTTCTCCTTCCCTCCACCGAGACACCAAAGTCCCTTTCTTTTCCCGTCACAAGGAACGACTGAAAAGAGGACGGGTACTCGAAAGAGGGACGACTGTCTATTAACTCATAAAAGGGAAGAGGTCTCGAGGATGGAGGGGGAGGTTAAAATTCTCCTTTAAGTTCTATGGTGGTGGGAAAGACTTTTTAAAAGAAAGAGTCCGTCCGACGGTAATAGTTGTCATCATCCATTTATAAGTGATATTTCGATGAAACATATAAAAAAAAAAAAGAGTTCGGTTGTATACTTAAATTAAATCTTATAATTACCCGTACCATTTGTGAACTTATATATAAAAGAAAAAACCTAGTTTTTTTTTTTAGTCAAATTTTGTATTTTATATTAAATACTCGTATATGATGGGCTTCGAAACAATACGTGGACCCGGTACCCATCGTCCTCTTCTTTCAGACTTTCAGGTCAGAAACTTAACGATTACTCTAGTGGTCGCTAAATAAAAAATTTATTTGTCGGGGTAGACATAAGTCTACGACTCCGGTGTCTCCCACGTAAAAATAGTAGTTTGAAATTCCAAATGAAAGGGTACCTTCATATTTCTAAAAGAAATCTTTACTGATTCTAAAATCTTTAAAGGGAGTATTGGAACATCGACACACAAGTACATATACTCGGTAGACTTTCAGGGAAACTACAAATTTTCGAGAGTATAGTGGACAGGAACCAGAACCTTTCTTTCCAATGTGTACCTTAGTGTAACAAGATTCGGGTAAAGAATGAGAGGTCATAGTTGTACTAATTTACGACTCGGAACAAATAAGCCCAATAAATAAACTCTGACATCAGTTTTGACTCAGAGTCGAATTAGTGAAGGAGGACCATCAAAAAGGACTGGGGTTATTTCCAATCGAAGGAGGACTCCATCGGAGTATCGAACACGACATCCTATTCCTGACCAAATGACCAGTAGAAGTGATCTGACATTCGAGACTGCCTAAGTTCAAATCCGGAACTTAATCCACAACTGACGACATAGGGTCTTAGGTCGTCACGATCTTTACGTTATTTGTAATCACCTTATTCGTTTGTCTTCCGAAGGGTGTAAGGCAGGTTTGGGAATCCGTCGTAAAGTTTTATTAAAATATAAATAAAAAACGGCACGACCCAGAGGTAACGGTACACCCGGAAAGAAATCAACACCGTTCACCCCCGGTGAGAAACGTCAAACGTCAGAGAGTAACGTCACCACAGAGACCAGCACCTAGTCCCCGAGGTACCGCAAACCCGACGTCATCAAAACGGGTACCCAAGTTATCAACGCCAAGGACCCGAGATCTCGTGTCCGGGTTATCAATACCACGAATCGACAAGGTCCCGTACACCCTAGGAGGGCCTAGTCCCAAACTTGGACAGAGGACGTAACCGTCCACCTAAGAAACGACGACTCGGTGGTCCCTCGGGGTGACGTAAACCATAATATCCTGGTACTTGAGACGGAATTTTGAAGGGACAGAGTGTCACTCTTGGGGAGGAACATGGGAGAAGGGTGGAAGGGGTAACTAAAGGGTCACCGAAGAGAAGGAGAAATATAGGTTTAGGGATATAAAAGTTTCAACTTCAAACCAACGACGTATTACAATATCGACATGTTATACCACTAAGTGTTAAAAATTTCAAATATAAGGTAGATATCAACAATACTTTACATATCATATAGGACGTATGACATGTTATATAGGTACGTCGAATAAAATGTGGATTATCTAATAAGGAAAGAGAAGAGGAGCGAAGGGAGAGCACTGACCATTGACCTGTGATTAAACGAGAGACTTAGAGGAAAAAAACAATATCAAGGATCAAACGACATATAAAATCGAAGATGTGTATTCACTATAGTATGTTACAAACGGAAAGAGACAGATTAAAATGTCGTATGACGGGGGGTTAAAGTAAGTACAACGATGTCCACTATTTTAAAGTAAGTAAAAAATACCAATTATTTTTTGTGTAAAAATACACACACATATATGGTATAAAAATAGGTTAGTAACGAACTACCTGTGAATCCAACGAAGGTATGGAACCGTTGACTTTTATTAAGACGGTACTTGTGATTCCACGTAGAAATAAAAAATTAATCACAAAAAAGTTTTTATATATGTTTCCTCACCTTAACGACCCATATAAATCTTTAATTAACATAAACCTCCCGGGAGGTGTCAAAAGATATCACCGACGTAGTTAAATGTAAGGGGTTTTGTCACAGGATCCCAAGGGAAAACAGGTATAGGAGTGGTCATAAACAATAAACACAAGAAAAACTATTTTCGGTAAGACTACACTGTACTATAAAAGGACACCAAAACTAGATGTGAAAGGACGTTACAACTGGGATAAGTACACGTACTTATAAAAACTTGGTCAGTACCTTGTTGCCTAACCGAGTTTTAACCCTTTCCTTATGTAGTTCCTACATATAACAGAGGGACGAATAAATTGAATGTACGTCTCATGTAGTACACTTTACAGTCCGACCTACTTCGTGTTCGACTTTGGTTTTAACGACCCTCTTTATAGTTATTGGAGTCTATACGTCTACTATGGTGGGAATGTTGTCTTTCGTTTCTTCTTGATTTCTCGAAGAACTACTTCCATTTTCTCCTCTCACTTTTTCGATCGAATTTTGAGTTGTAAGTCTTTTGTTTCTAGTACCGTAGACCAGGGTAGTGAAGTACCGTTTATCTATCCTTTTGTACCTTTGTCACTGTGTAAAATAAAAGAACTCGAGGTTTTAGTGACGTCTGTCACTGACTTCGGTACTTTAATTTTCTGCGAACGAGGAACCTTCTTTTCGAAAATGGTTGGATCTGTCGTATAATTTTTCGTCTCTGTGATGAAACGGTTGTTTCCAGGTATAACAGTTTCGATACTATAAAAGGATTAGCACATACCTACACTCTCAACCTGGTATTTCTTCCATCTCACAGCTTCTTATCTAAAAAACTTGACACCACAACCTCTTCTCCAATAACTATAAAGAGGGCCATAAGAACTAAGGTCGAACACTCAGTAGGTTGGGTTGTAAGGAGTTCTACGTGAGACATGTCTTCAATTTATTTGTCCCACTGTTATATGTCGGAACTACATGAGGAAAGGGTTGAACCTTGGTCAGACAACAAGGTGCAGGTCAAGATTGACAACGAAGAACTAGTCTATAGAGTCCTCCGTTCATTTCACCAGACTATAAGGGTAGAGAAATTCTTAGAAGGGTAAAGAACACTAAGTGTGTCAGTTTCCGAATTCGTATCACTTACTTCGTCTACAAAAAGACCTTAAGAGAACGTTCGAAAAAGATACTAGATTGCTAAAACCGTTAAACTAGAGACCAAGGAGATTTAGGTCGAACATGTAGATCTTCAAGAAACCAAGTTCATGACAACTTCGGATCGAACTTCCTAAAACTCGTAATGGAATCGTTCTTTCAAGGTCTTTTTGTAGATAAAGACGAAATAACTGATACGGTTTCGGAAACTGACACACCTAGTGTTATTTGACACCTTTTAAGACTTTCTCTACCCTTATGGTCTGGTGGACTGGACGGAGAACTGT